>QLIY01001288.1:0-44410 GCA_003260075.1 Phallusia mammillata | reverse complement strand
ATGATTAGCATTTTTTCCACAAACTGCATTTAAAATATTTAAGTGCCCCACCTACCGGAAATTAGCAAACCTGTGTGTTGTGAGTTCTTGTGTTAGTAGCTCTACCCTTTTATTAAAGGTCATTTACAACAGATTGCTTCAAACACAACCCCTTGGGGAAAAACTGAACCAAATTAGCCACAATTTGAAAATAAAACAAAATTGCGAAATTAAATTTACGTGCTTTTGTGACCGACAAGATTTTGTATTCATTTTGTGTTACAATTACAGACCAAAAATTTTTCCAAAACGGAAACGATATGTGGAATTGTTCAGTAGGCTATTGTATTTTTGGTTCTCTCGTTACGATTAAAATCCATTCTATTAATGACTTTTGTTCAAATATAGAACCAGAAAATGTCTTACACCAGCACATGTTTTTCCTCTCCAGGGCCCTGATATCTACCGATTGCAAACGTTTCATGAACTTGACCGAATGACCCAGTGCGCTTGACCCACAAACACACTACCCCCTGAAAAACATTTTATGGCAAAATCAGGTGCTCAAACTGTAGACAAAATAACAATAAACCAGCAAATCGAATCAACCTGACTGTCCCTTTAGAACAGTGGTTCTTAACCTTTTTGTAGTCACGGACCCCTTTTATGAATTTTGTAAGTCTGCGGACCCCCAACGCAATTTACCATCTTTTTTTTTTATGTTTCACGTTTCTTGCATTATACCCTGTCATGCTTTAGAAGCATTTAAATCCGCCTTCACAGTCCTTTAAAATCAATGACATTTCTGNCCGTATATAATTTTGTATGCATGTCCAGGAACAGGCACTGATCCAAGTGTACAGTAGCGCTCTCTAGTGTATGTTTTTAGCAGGTAAACAATCCATGATACGAGGCGGAAGTTAGCTTTCATTTAAGGTTGTTTTACAACAGCAAGATTTTTGGGGACACAACCCCTGGGGGAAAAAAAGGAACCTAATAAGCTACAAAAATGCACTTCTTTCAGCAAAAATTGAATTTACGTGCCTTTGTGTCCAACGAGATTCTGTATTTATTTGGTGTCAAAATTATAGACTAACGTGCTTTCTGTGAAAAAAAAACGAAACTGAAACGATATGTTTCCCCCCCCCCACCCCAGGTTAAGAACCACTGCTTTAGAAAGAGGACCTAAATAGTTAGAAAGGGGACATAATAGCATTGACATGATTTCCTCCTTCCCCTCAGATATGTTTGACTCAGATATGTTTGAATCCACATAAACTACATTTAAGCCTTTTTTACTTTTGCCGTATATAATTTTGTATGCATGTCCAGGAACAGGCACTGATCCAAGTGTACAGTAGCGCTCTCTAGTGTATGTTTTTAGCAGGTAAACAATCCATGATACGAGGCGGAAGTTAGCTTTCATTTAAGGTTGTTTTACAACAGCAAGATTTTTGGGGACACAACCCCTGGGGGAAAAAAAGGAACCTAATAAGCTACAAAAATGCACTTCTTTCAGCAAAAATTGAATTTACGTGCCTTTGTGTCCAACGAGATTCTGTATTTATTTGGTGTCAAAAATATAGACTAACGTGCTTTCTGTGAAAAAAAAAACGAAACTGAAACGATATGTTTTTTTTTAATACACACCAAAAATGTGTACAACTAAACTATACAATGTAAAAGCATCGAGCCAATAAATGATAAGATGAAGACAGTGCACACTGTTTCCAACTTCACTTTGGTTCCCAAGCAGTTGCTTGGCCATTGTGAGCCAGCTTCCTCGGTGGTGTATGTCCAGTTGTGGCGTCGCACAGACTAGGTGAGGCATTGCTTTTTGCCATGTTACTCCCAACAAACTAGAGTGCCATTAGATGACTAAACTAGCCGATACGGCCGATCTCTCGTCACCAACTGTCACCAACTGTCACCAACTGATGAGACCTTATAGGTCGAAACAGTGTGCATTGTCTGCAGCTTAAACTAAAGTGTATCTTTCTGACGTAATCAAACTACGTGAAAATCCTTATTCGACACCAGAATTTGTTCGACAAATATTTTTTTATAATATCTCATTTAACCTAGTCCTAGACAATTATTTATTTTACATTAAAATGGAAATATTCTAACCACGATACAGTTCATGTGTTGCTGTCGAACTTTCATTTTTTACATCTTAATTTGTTCTTTTCCTCTTTGCCAAAAAAACGAAACAAGAAACGAACAAAAATGAGCTTTAAGATTTTTATTTGCCATAGAAAATGAAAACTTGTGGGCGACAAAGTCTTTTATCCCCCCCCCCTGGAAATATTCTAACCACGATACAGTTCATGTGTTGCTGTCGAACTTTTATTTTTTACATCTTAATTTGTTCTTTTACACTTCCTCTTTGCCAAAAAACGAAACAAGAAAAGAACAAAAATGAGCTTTAAGATTTTTATTTGCAATAGAAAATGAAAACTTGTGGGCGACAAAGTCTTTTACTCAGTCGTTTCCCACCGTCGGTGGAGCGGACCGCTTAATAAACGTAAAAGTTTCCACAGTTGCTGATTTTCCAGGTAGAGGCACGGCTGTAAAGATAAGAAAAAAATCTGAAATATTTCAATTTTTTTAGAATTGTACACCGGGAAGCAACGGGAATACAAGAAAGTTGTTTTTTATGTTTGGGTTCTACTAGAAATGTATGTACGTGCCCCCCCCCCCCATTCTTCTGAGAATTTAGCAAAATTTTCCACTAGTTTTTGGTAAATCTTCTAAGTTGCTATACTATACGTATAAGCTAAATCGGCGTTTTCACACCGGTGGATCATACAGCAGTGACAGCAAGTAGCCTCCTGCACCGAATGTGACGTAACAATGCCCTTTGTCTAGTAAACAGTTGTTTTGTGCGAAAGCCAGTGTTGCGCTGAAACTCCGTATGTTGTAGAGAATAAATTTATTGATTCATTTGAAAGAATTTTGAATTTATTGTGCACATGAAAAAAGTTATGTGGCCCTCGCTTGAGGTCCGGAATTGGTTATACGGCCCACCGACGAAAAATGTTGCACACCCCTAAACTAAACGATTCACAAGAAAGGTGCTGCATGCACATGTTAAGGCAGTATAACCCATCCANGTACCATCTGACGAAGGCAGAGTACTGGAGTCTGTAGATGAACTGATGTCTCTCCTTGATGATATCAGTGTAGGCATTGACGTAGTCGATGTGGTACTGGATCCACTTGTTCTTCCAGGTGTAGAAAGTGGTTCTGAAAGTCTTGATAGATTCTTCCATCTTATCCTTCATCTCCTTCTCGAGATCAGCAGAGGGCTTGTTAAGCTTGTTCAAGTCTGCCACATATCACAGACTTTGTTAAAATTGTTATCGCTACTTATTCATGTCACATTTTGTATAACCAATCCAGTCAACCTTAGGCAAAGTTGCAACTTCACGTAGATTGAATAACGTTTATGTTTTGAGTGGCGAAAAATGTTAAACAATTTTATGTGAGATCAATGTATTTTTGGACAAATCAAGGTGCTTGCTTGGTTCATGAAATTAAGGAGAGTGCAAAACAGTTTCAATAATACAGGCAGTTTATACATACCACAAGTTTTCAATCCCTTGTATCCAACTCCGGCCCAACAGTAACGGAAAGCTCCCAAGCAAGATCTGTAGAGAGTGTACCTGGTGGTGAACTTGTACCAAGCTCCGAGTCCAGCGCTGAAAACAAAAAGATTTTAGTCATATCGCAAAAGATCCTAACTCACACAGACAATCTAGAAACTGACCAGGAAGTGTAATAACTCTTCTGGTAGAATCTGAGACATCCGTAGCTCATGTAGCAGCGGTAGGCACAGCTGTAGAATCCGATGAGCTTGGACTTGAAGGTCCTGAGGGTCGCGGCGTAGGAGGAGGCGCAACTGCTAGCCCAGCTCATACGAGAAGAGCGGTAATATCCGACGACGTAGTTCATGTAGTAAGCGGTGGTGCTCTTGGTGCCTGAAAAGATTAAAAAAGTTCATTATGGTTTTTGGAAATGAACAGTTTAACGAAGATTGTGAAAAACCCACTAACTTACAGTAAATCCTCTGGAGGATGGCCAAGTAGTTGTTGGCCTGGCAGTTGGCGACGGCAACCTTGTGCTGGTAGAACTTGGCAACGTAAGCGTTGATCCTCTCATCCAAAGCCTTGCTGTATTCAGCGATCTTTTCGACACGGGTCTCGAGGCACTTCTTGGCGCTATCATTTAACATAGTTTTGTCACGATTCGAAAAAAGAGCGATTTTGATTGTTTATGGACCCACTTTGTTATTGCAGTTTCGATGGTATTACGTTTATATTTTAAAATTACGATTTGGGCATAAATTTATCGGTTTGTTGTAACACATCAATGCCTTATTCAACAAAACAAAGCAAAAACATTACTTACTTCTCAACAAGTTTGGCCTGGAAGGAAATGATCAAGTTGAGCTTATCGTTGAGGGCCTTGTAGTATCTGTTCAAAGCATCGTACTTCATTTGGTAGAGCTTCTGGTTGTAGGCAGAGATCTTGGCATCGCGTTCACGAACGAGAGCAGCTCTCTCACCGGCATCAGTGACACAACTGAAAATCAAACCATTGCGTTTTTGCACTTGATACGTTTGCTTATTGTCACTCTTTAAGCACAAGTTGACAAATTCAAAGTTTCTTTGTGCTTCTTTGTTTACTTACGACATCTTGTAGTCGTAGTACTGGGTGATGAACTTCTTGTAAGCATCCATGTATTCGTAGGTCTTAGCGTAAAGGTAGTTGTACCACTGAATACGCTTGGAAACCATTTCTCTGGAGATCTTGGCAAGAGCCTCCTTGAGAAGGTTCTTCAATTCATTGACAACATCGTCAACGGATTGTTCTGTAAATGATATACAGATATGCAACAAACCACCTGCGTTTGGATTAAGATCACTCGTATGGGTCTTTATACGTAGACTATTGTGTGCATCACGTTAATAACAGCCAGGTTACCTTGCCATCCGGCCTTTCCGCAAGTATCATCGGGGTAAACCTTCAAGATGGGAGCGTAGTACTTGGTGGAGCACCAGTCGTTCTTGAAGTAAACGCAGAAGTTGTAGTAGGAGGAAGGCAGGTAGACATTGAAGCCTCTGCTGTAGTAATAAGTGTAGCTGCAGCTGTAGGCGTTGGTGGCCTGAAAACAATGTTACATCACGTAAAAATCACATTACGTTGTTCGTACTAACTTTCATGAAAAAAAAACAAGCAAGCTTTACTCACCGCAATGCAGGCCAAAAGAACGAGCAACAATTTCATCTTGTCTTCGTATTTCAACTTTCCTTCTGGATAATCGAAATTGACTGATTTGCTAGTTGATGTGCATCGCTATTTATGCATGCTGTTGCGTTTGATCCCCCTCCCAATAAAAACACTTGCAGCAACTTTAATCACAAACTCAACGTGACTGTTGTTTCAGTACCTCAAACTTATTGCACCCAGTGCTTGTTTTCCAAAGTGCTTTTAACACTTCTAGTTTACTTTTCATGTTTAAACGTTGACACTGTGTTTGGTGTTTTTGCAAACGCATGACATTGTTGCTAAGGATGTTCTCTACGAATTTGATTAATACCTCGGATAAGTACTTTGTTATTGCAGTTTGCAAAGTTGAGTATGTTTTTAGGCGCTTGCATCATCCTTTTCAACCTGCAATGGAAGGTATGAATATGAAAACCTTAAGGCGACAAAAAGGTGAACCTCATCAGTTGTATATGTTTTTTATCGGTTGCAGCACCCCGCTCTGCAACATCTCAAGAAAAACTAGATAATTCTGATTTTATCCGATGATATGCCCCCCCCCCATGTTTAAACGTTGACACTGTGTTTGGTGTTTTTGCAAACGCATGACATTGTTGCTAAGGATGTTCTCTACGAATTTGATTAATACCTCGGATAAGTACTTTGTTATTGCAGTTTGCAAAGTTGAGTATGTTTTTAGGCGCTTGCATCATCCTTTTCAACCTGCAATGGAAGGTATGAATATGAAAACCTTAAGGCGACAAAAAGGTGAACCTCATCAGTTGTATATGTTTTTTATCGGTTGCAACACCCCGCTCTGCAACATGTCAAGAAAAACTAGATAATTCTAATTTTATCCGATGATATATAAATCCCCTCGAAAATCGTCACAAGGTAAACCATGAAACCTGTAATTTCTGGTATTTCGACACCATAAATAACTATAAGTCAAAGAATCTTTCCTATAGTCACAAACAAAACAACACGAGAAAGATACTAATATCTACACTTAATACTAAAATCGACGAAAATCATGCAGTTTCAAATTTTTCACCGTCTCACCTTTTTTGGCTTTACCATAAAAACTCTTTTTACATTCCAAAAAAGATGTTGCGATTTTGGAGTCCTAAAGTGGTGTTGGGTCCTGACAAATCGAAACAATATAATTAATTATTCTTTAAACTTCAATCCATTTTCGAAAGAAACAAAACCCCCCCCCCTGACAAATCGAAACAATATAATTAATTATTCTTTAAACTTCAATCCATATTCGAAAAAAACAAACATACCCTTAATACCTTGGTCATTGTTTGCAGGTACCTATGGCTCAAAGATAACATACCAGGCCACAAGTATCCTTCAAACTGGACACAAGCTGTTTTAGGCAGTAAACATTGCACTGGACACGTTGTTTCTAGGGCGACAGTGGCCACAGAGGGAACCCTATGATCACCAAACAAATAGTTGAGTAGCGGGCTTGAAACAAACAAGTTTAAACTAGCAGAAATCATGAGGACCAGTTGCAACAGCTTGTTGTTTTTGAAGTATATTGTGTCAATGTCCACTTGTTTAATCAACGCCTCACTTACATGATGTTGTTGCAACTGTTGCAAGGTAACATTCTTTGTCGACGTTGTAATGCTGAATCTAAACAAAAAAACAAACGAGGTCCGTGATTGGTTTATACATATGGGTGTAGCAAAGCTAATCGACCGATACCGAACGGATAAACAGCCTAACCCTAGGGAAAGAATCTAGACTTACATTTTTGCACATGTGGCATCTTTATGGCTTCTAAAATCGTAAACTAGGTATGTTATATTGTCAAATATGTGTACGTTAAATTCATTGTACTGATTAAAACATGATTGATAAAATTTAACTCTTCAAGTGTGACCATGTGCAGGATTATTGGGAAGATGTCTTTTCCTTTGATGTTAATCCTGCGTACGCTTTATTTGGTTTATTTATCATATCACCCCCCCCCCCTGTATGTTAAATTTATTGTACTGATTAAAACATGATTGATAAAATTTAACTATTCAAGTGTAACCATGTGCAGGATTATTGGGAAGATGTCTTTCCCTTTGATGTTAATCCTGCGCACGCTTTATTTTGGTTTATCATATCAAAATTGTTTACTTTTCAATGCACAGTTTGTAATTTATCGTTGCAAAAATACTTTCTAGACTTTTTCTTTTTCCATGACACAGTGAAATTCGTAAAGAATGCTGAAAAAATTGCGGACTTAAAGAGCAAAACGCTTCTGACGTATAAAGCAAAATAGACAGATCTTTGATTAGTCGCTAGTCGTGCTGCAAGTGCTTTTTCTTTTAACGGATCGTCCACCTTCTTTTTTGTGATTGTTTTCCATCTTTTGAACGAAGAACGGTAAAATTTGTTGTTTCAGATCATGGACGGTTTTTAAATCTGTGGCATAACTTTAAAATGATTATGGCTGTACTTTTACATTTGCCCCCCCCCCCCCATGGACGGTTTTTAAATCTGTGGCATAACTTTAAAATGATTATGGCTGCGCTTTTACGTTTGCCTAATTACATTGCTTTTGCCAGGCACACTTCACACAACTGCTGTTAGTCTTCGGTCAATTGTTTAAAAATTGCATTTAATCAATCATGTTTCTATCCCCCCCCCCCCCCCCCCCCCCCCCCCCCCCGGGTCATAATTAGTTTTTGTTCAAACGTAGTGGCAACAGTTACTGTTTTTAATTTTGTTAAATTCTGACATAATAATACAAGCAACTTGTTTCAGCATTGCTTTAGTTTCGGCAAATTTTGGGTTTTACCAAAATGAAGCATCGTATTTTTAGCATCTGTACACAAACATGGATATGAAGTAATACATTTTGCTGCCAACAAAATTTCGTTGTTTTTCCGCTTACGAACAACACCCACAATGTTCTTTGTTACGTCTAAAAAAGAAAATAAAACCTTAGTGCAGGGGTGCACAACCATTTTGCTGAACGGCGGCATCGCAGATTCTTATTTCACCAACGGCCGCCAATTACCTGCTTATTTTTCTTAGCAAATACTTGTTTTATATCATATATATATATATATACTATCTAATAGCGCCCAAACAGCCCAGATTATTTTTCCAACAGCGTGGAGATCTGTAAAGTGTTTATGATGTCATAATCTATATTGTAATGCTTGCGGTGCCTGTTTTGTTCGCATTGTTTGCACACAATAGGCGTACAAAAAGTCTGACGCATATGGTTATTAGGCTGGCACTCTTTATATAGTAGCACAAAAACTGTTTAAAACAGTTAAACAATCAAAATATTTAGCAAACGAGTTTTATTTACACCGAGGCCGCCAGTACATATATTTTAATAAACATGTTTACGGACCTTGTATTGCACTTTAAAAAGACCTTCGTCGAACCCCTGATTCGGCGTTGCCGAACCCCGGTTAAGAACCACTGCACTAGCCTATCATGAAATTAACATACACGTTTGATGATGAAAAAACGGCCAAAACAGTCGTAAAAACGACATGCTTTTTTCCAAACGTTTCGGCAAATTCTCATGCCATTATCAGGGAAAAACCATCGTTAAACTTAGATCCGTATAAGTGTTCACAATATAGATGCAACTGTGCAAAAAATGTAAGGCTCGATCCTTTCTCTAGGGGTAGGCTGTTTATCCGTTCGGTATCGGTCAACTATCTTTGCTACACCCACAAACATAAACCAATCACGGACCTTGTTTGTTTTTTGTTTGCAGTCAGCATTCCAATTTCGACAAAGAATGTGTTTCCTTGCAACAGTTGCAACAACATCATTCAAATGAGGCGTTGATTAAACAAGTGGACATTGACACCGGATACTTTAAAAACACAACAAGCTGTTGCAACTGGTCCTCATACTTTTGCTAGTTTAAACTTGTTTTTATTGAGCTCGCTACTCGACTATTTGTTTGGTGATCATAGGGTTCCCTCTGTGACCACTGTCGCCTTAGAAACAGCGTGCCCAGTGCAAATTTTACTGCCCAAAACAGCTTGTGTCCGCTATGAAAGATACTTTAGCGGACTAATCTGTCATTTTTTGCAAGTGCTTTGCAAACACGAAAACGTTAAGAGCCGTAGGTACATGCAAACATGCTCAAACAATGACCAAGGTATCAACTGTCTCTTTAAAGTAGTCATAACCATTTCGTTTTGAAACTCAAGAAAATGGGTTACAGTATATAAAAATACTTTCCTTCTTGTAGTGTTTTGTTTGTAACTGGACAATGAAATTCCTGGGCACAACGGTCATTTATACGGAAATTCTTAAATAATGTTTTGAAATAAAGGGGATTATTTGACTTTTATAATTGTTTAGGGTGTCTAAATACCATAAATTCCAGGTTAAGAGGCTTATCTTTGGGAAAGCTTTGGAATGGAATCAATCCAGTATGATCAGATATAACCAGAATTAGCTTATATTTTTTTTGTAACAGGTTTAAAAGTTGCTGAGTGGGATGATGCAACGGCCAAAACACACACCGGACCTTGCAAACTGCAATAACAAAGTACTTATCCGAGTTATCAATCAAATTCGTAGAGAACATCCTTAGCAACACTGTCATGCGTTTGCAAAAACACCAAACACAGTGTCAACGTTTAAACATGAAAAGTAAACTAGAAGTGTTAAAAGCACTTTGGAAAACAAGCACTGGGTGAAACTACTATGAGATCCCAAACCAACAGTCACGTTGAGTTTGTGATTAAAGTTGCTGCAAGTGTTTTTATTGGGAGGGGGGATCAAGCGCAACAGCATGCATAAATAGCGATGCACGCCAACTAGCAAATCAGTCAATTTCGATTATCCAGAAGGAAAGTTGAAATACGAAGACAAGATGAAATTGTTGCTCGTTCTTTTGGCCTGCATTGCGGTGAGTAAAGCTTGCTTGTTTTTTTTTCATGAAAGTTAGTACGAACAACGTAATGTGATTTTTACGTGATGTAACATCTTTTTCAGGCCACCAACGCCTACAGCTGCAGCTACACCTATTACTACAGCAGAGGCTTCAATGTCTACCTGCCTTCCTCCTACTACAACTTCTGCGTTTACTTCAAGAACGACTGGTGCTCCACCAAGTACTACGCTCCCATCTTGAAGGTTTACCCCGATGATACTTGCGGAAAGGCCGGATGGCAAGGTAACCTGGCTGTTATTAACGTGATGAACATAATAGTTTACGAATAGAGACCTATACGAGCATGGGCGCCGCCACGTAGGGGCAAGAGGGGGCACTTGACCCACCCTGGAATTTCAAAGTACCGCAAAATTACAACATTTTCTCGAAAAACATGATGACTGAAAAACGATAATGCTCTAAGAAGGGAAGTTGAGATAGTCATGCAAATGTCTAAACAAGCGACTTTAACGATTTTTGCATTGTTTACGTATCTGGTGTTGTTTTCATATAGCCTCTGCCGTTTTTATGTTTTTTTTATCGGACTAAATGGTTCACAGTTGCGTGGCTTAACGGGGATTTTTCATANCTTCCTCCTACTACAACTTCTGCGTTTACTTCAAGAACGACTGGTGCTCCACCAAGTACTACGCTCCCATCTTGAAGGTTTACCCCGATGATACTTGCGGAAAGGCCGGATGGCAAGGTAACCTGACTTTGTGTTAACACAATGGGCCTAGATTTAAAGACCAAAACAAGTAACAGTAACAGAACAAGCAAAAAGTGGTTTGCTGCATTTCTGTATATCATTTACAGAACAATCCGTTGACGATGTTGTCAATGAATTGAAGAACCTTCTCAAGGAGGCTCTTGCCAAGATCTCCAGAGAAATGGTTTCCAAGCGTATTCAGTGGTACAACTACCTTTACGCCAAGACCTACGAATATATGGATGCTTACAAGAAGTTCATCACTCAGTACTACGACTACAAGATGTCGTAAGTAAACAAAGCAGCACAAAGAAACTTTGAATTTGTCAACTTGTGCTTGAAGAGTGTCAATAAGCCCCCCCCCCATAGTAATCTATCCCTGCAAGTGTGTTTTTGTCAAAATTTGACCCCCCCTGGAAAAAATTCTGCCGGCGCCCATGTATACGAGCGATGTTAACCCAAAAGTAAGTTTTTGGTTGCATGTCTGTATATCATTTACAGAACAATCCGTTGACGACGTTGTCAATGAATTGAAGAACCTTCTCAAGGAGGCTCTTGCCAAGATCTCCAGAGAAATGGTTTCCAAGCGTATTCAGTGGTACAACTACCTTTACGCCAAGACCTACGAATATATGGATGCTTACAAGAAGTTCATCACTCAGTACTACGACTACAAGATGTCGTAAGTAAACAAAGCAGCACAAAGAAACTTTGAATTTGTCAACTTGTGCTTGAAGAGTGTCAATAAGCAAACGTATCATGCATAACTATCATCCCTAAAAATGCATATAAATATGTTTTTACAAGTGCGAAAACGCAATGGTTTGATTTTCAGTTGTGTCACTGATGCCGGTGAGAGAGCTGCTCTCGTTCGTGAACGCGATGCCAAGATCTCTGCCTACAACCAGAAGCTCTACCAAATGAAGTACGATGCTTTGAACAGATACTACAAGGCCCTCAACGATAAGCTCAACTTGATCATTTCTTTCCAGGCCAAGCTTGTTGAGAAGTAAGTATTGTTTTGCTATGTTTTGTTGAGAAAGCATTTGTGTGTAACAAGTTTATGCTCAGTGAAGGCATATTTTTGAAAATCAAACGTAATACCAGTGAAACTGCAAAAACAAATTGGGCCAATAAACAATCAAAATCGTACAATTTATCAAATCGTGAGAAAACTATGTTTAATGATAGCGCCAAGAAGTGCCTCGAGACCCGTGTTGAGAAGATCGCTGAGTACAGCAAGGCTTTGGATGAGAGGATTAACGCTTACGTTGCCAAGTTCTACCAGCACAAGGTTGCCGTCGCCAACTGCCAGGCCAACAACTACTTGGCCATCCTCCAGAGGATTTACTGTAAGTTAGTGGGTTTTTCACAATCTTCGTTAAACTGTTCATTTCCAAAAACCATAATGAACTTTTTTAATCTTTTCAGGCACCAAGAGCACCACCGCTTACTACATGAACTACGTCGTCGGATATTATCGCTCTGCTCGTATGAGCTGGGCTAGCAGTTGCGCCTCCTCCTACGCCGCCACCCTCAGGACCTTCAAGTCCAAGCTCATCGGATTCTACAGCTGTGCCTACCGCTGCTACATGAGCTACGGATGTCTCAGATTCTACCAGAAGAGTTATTACACTTCCTGGTCAGTTTCTAGATTGTCTGTGTGAGTTAGGATCTTTTGCAATATGACTAAAATCTTTTTGTTTTCAGCGCTGGACTCGGAGCTTGGTACAAGTTCACCACCAGGTACACTCTCTACAGATCTTGCTTGGGAGCTTTCCGTTACTGTTGGGCCGGAGCTGGATACAAGGGATTGAGAACTTGCGGTACGTATAAACTGCCTGTACTGTTTAAACAGTTTTGCACTCTCCTTAATTTCATGAAACCACCAAGAGAATTAATTTCTCCAAAAATGCATTAATCTCACTTAAACTTGCTTAACATTTTTTCTCCTCACAAAAAGTAAATATCATGCAATCTATGTGAAGTTGTAACTTTGCCTAAGGTTGACTTTAGCACATATAAGCGGAATAGTTTTGCAAAATGTGACATAAATAAGTAGACAACAATTTTAACAAAATCCGTGATATGCGCCCCCCCCCCTATAAGCGGAATAGTTTTGCAAAATGTGACATAAATAAGTAGACAACACTTTTACCAAAATCCGTGGTATGCCTGCAGACTTGAACAAGCTTAACAAGCCCTCTGCTGATCTCGAGAAGGAGATGAAGGACAAGATGGAAGAATCTATCCAGACTTTCAGAACCAGTTTCAATACCTGGAAGAGCAAGTGGATCCAGTACCACATCGACTACGTCAATGCCTACACTGATATCATCAAGGAGAGACATCAGTTCATCTACAGACTCCAGTACTCTGCCTTCGTCAGATGGTACATTTTTACCTGATACTGTATAAACCAGTGTAAAATTGAAACGAAGCTCCAAATAGCGACAATAANTGGATTCAGATGTTTCGCCGCCGTGTGCATGCCTAGATTCTACTACGGAAGCTACTTCCGTTGGCAGATGTGCCTTCCCGTCACCAGCTACTACACCTACTACTATTCTCAGTGGTGGTAAGTACGATTTTTTTCTATTTAGGTTCAGTTGTTGAATGTCCACGGCAAAACGTTGTTTCGACTCATAAGATCTCATCAGTGCAGCTGGTGAAGAAAATTAACTAGCATAACCAAGCCACCAAATGCTAGTTTGTTGAGACTCAAGCTAAACAACACATCAAGTGGGTGCCAGAAGTGTTTAATCTCGCCCTTTACCTAAAAAACAGTTTTCTTTAACAAAAATATAGACTTTGACACAAAACGTTGTTGGTATAAGGACAGTTCAGTCGAACGGGGGGGGGGCACGATTTTTTTCTATTTAGGTTCAGTTGTAGACTTTGACACAAAACGTTGTTGGTATAAGGACAGTTCAGTCGAACTGCAATAGTGTTATAACTACAGATACAATTGGAAACCATTTTGTTCTACTTTGACTGCCAGCTTTGCTGTGCTTTAGTCTATAAGTTTGTTTGCTACGGTAAATGATTAATATTGCCGTTTTTTTTACTTTCAGTCGTGCTTCCACCTGGAGGGTGAGCAACTGCGGAAACTACTACGTCTATTAAGCGTTCTGCTTCCGACGGGCAGAAAGAATTGGTTGAGTGGCGTCATTTGAAGTCAAATGTTGAATCTCAGTCGTTCTTTCACCCTTGTTTTATCTTTAATCGCAAATAAAAATCCCAAAAATCTCACTTTTGTTGTGGTTTGTTATAATTCTTGTGGCATGTTTTAACGGACTTTGCTTTAGACCTAACACGACAGGCTTGTTAGTCATTTAAAACCTGAAGCACTTTTGTTATGTAAGGATTCTGCCGAAGACAATAGAATGTAAAAAAAGAAATATTCTTCCTTCGAATCAGTTAGATGTTTTGACCAGCGGTTCTCAAACTTTTTTATTTTTTGTCATGACGGTCCCTTGGCCAATTTTTCGAGCACTCGCGGTCCAAGCTAAATATATTTATACAACTGAACATATATCTTGGCAAAACAAAACTGTCGAGTTACAAAGTAAAAGTCACTCGTTTGTCTGTGTAACTTTTGCGAATGCAGTCACACGAGCTGATATTACATATTATTGCAGAAATACTATAGGCACCACGCGGTCCCCTTGAAATCGCATGGCGGATCCCAGTTTGAGAACCACCGGTTTGGAAGTTAGGTTATAGGCTACCGGTTTGGAGGCTAAAACCGATCGAAGAACAATCCGGCTTTCGGTGGCTATTAGCCGGAATATTCCAGTTTCAAACTGGTTTCAGTCGGTATTCGCCTCCAACCGAACCTCCAAACCGGTTTAAACCGGAATCGTAAACCAGAAATTTTAACCCGATTTTCGAAACAATAAGGCTATAGCTTTTCCGTGTTTTCGTTTTTATGGGGGGCAAAAATCGAGGAACAATTCGGTTTTGGGTAGCTTTTCGCTGTTATTTTCCAGTTTCAAACTGGTTCTGGCCGGTTTTAGCCTCCCACAGAACTTCCAAAACCGTCTTAGGAGTTTTGGAAAATCGGGTCAAAATTTCTGCTTTTCGATTCCGCTTTAAACCGGTTTGGACGTTCGGTAGGAGGCTAAAACCGTCTAGAACCAGTTTGAACCTGGAATATTTTGACGATTGTTTTTTCTTTTCAAAAATCGGGTCCAAATTTTAGATTTTAGAAACCGTTTTGAACCGGTTTAGAGGTTCGGTAGGAGGCTAAAACCGGGTAAAACCAGTTTGAAACTGAAATATTCCGGCGAAAAGCCACCGAAAAACGGATTTTTCTTCCATTTTTGACCCCGAAATATCGAAAACACGAAAAGGCGTTAGCCTTAAGTTTTTTTCGAAAATCGGGTAAAAATCTTTGGTTTTCTATTTCGGTTGAAACCGGTTTGGAGGTTCGATTGAAAAAATCGGGTCAAAATTTCTGGTTTTCGATCGCGCTGTTCTTGAAAGGGCATCATCATCGACGTAAGTTTCTCTGAAATCGACCATAACCTATTACTTTTCCAGATATGAAATGAACAGCACTGTTGTATTAGGGAACGTTCAAGCTATTATAGCGGCGTCAGTCTCAACCAACTGTCCGGACAATGGCAGATTACCAGATTAATCGATTTATCTCCGTTTGCGTTCATCCAAATCTTGATCAGTCGTTATTTGAGTCTTTTGCAGCAAATCGGTCAGATAGTTGGCATCTGTCACGAACAGTAATTTTTTTGTGTTTTTTTAACATCTTTCTTGTCTTTTTTATACATTTGCAACTGGACTTTGAAAGAAATATATTTCGAGATCGAAAATCTTGCAGTCTGTTTGTTCGACATAAGTGTTGAGGCATATTAGGTTAAAATAAATGATGAAACAAACCGACAAAATATAGGTACTCGATTAAAAAATACAATGTTGTTTCAAAATCTATAAATAGAGGTAGAATCTAGCGTTAGTAGTTGTAAGTGTTAGGCGCCCCCTTGAGGAAGTCAACGACGCCATGACCAATACTTTTGTTTACTTTTCCAAGTGTTTGTTTTGTGCATTGACGTACTTTCTTCAAAAGACTGTTGTTTTTTGCCCTTGTGAAAGTTGTAAATGAATGTGACAAAAATTGATCACATGATTTAATTTGCTACGTTTTGACGTAACTTATTTTAATTGCAAGTTCCTTTGCTGTAATAGTTTTCTTGTTTTAACACTTTTGACATAAAGCAGTAAGCACTATAAGCAGTAATCCTAAAAAGTCAGTTGGTTAGCTTTTCTTAGTCTAAATATCTGGGAGTTAAAATGACAATAATTAAAATGAGAACTTAACTCTAAAAAAATAAAATCCATTTCCTGTTTACCGACCAAAAATCTTTTTGTAAGCATTTGTTCTGTTATAAAACATTTCAAAAATTGTCAGGATAGGAATATCATTAAGTGACTGAAAATTTTTTTTTGCATAATTTATGCTATTTATGATACTTCAGCAGCCAGATGCCGGTCCAAGAGGAGTTAGTTGTTGGGTTGTATACTTTTTCAGGTTAAATGCTTTAAAAGATTTTGCCCATGCCTCCCAGGTATGATAAACTAATTAATGCGTTTTCATTGCTAAATATTTGTACTTTTTGAAGGCCAGTCTGAGATAAAATCGCAGTTTCAAAAATGGTGAGCCATACAAAAAAGGTTGCGGACCCCATTATTATACAGTGGTTAACCATACCTGCATTTCATTTTACATATCTTCTCAACTTCCACTCAAGTTAAAAGAAATTTATTTACTTCAAAACATTTTTTGTAGGCACATAGGAAAGTTGATTTGTTCCAATTCTTACATTAATTTTATTGTTAAACTTTGCTAATATTTGTGATGGCCATGGAGTCGCAACATGTTGCTGATGTTCTAAATGGATTTAAACTGTAAGTAATCACCAATTCACTTTATTTTATTGAATTGAACAATTGCTATATACATGGAATAAATGCAGTTACTATTGTTGTAATATTGGTTGCCTTGTTGTATGCTCATACACATTGTTTATTTTTAACCAATTGTTTGTTGTGCGAAGTACTGAAATCCATCTGCTAAAGTTTTGGTGAGCATTTAACCAGTCTGCAGAACATGGCAATTCACAACGAAATCTTGTGCATGTAAGACCGACATATACCGCATGTCTGACCCTTATTTCCATGTGCAAGACCAATTTTAGCAGGCGCAAAGCAAGCATTTTCATGCATTTTTTTTGTTTTAAATCGGGCTGCAACTGCCATTCTCTGCAGACTGGGCATGTAGGATATAGCCAAATTAACAAAATTTAAGTGTATGTTTTGTTTTCATCAAATGCTGTTGGTACCAATTCAAACTTTTTGTTAAATAAATATAGTGTTCAAGACTTCGTTGTATTCAAGTACATGTTTTTTTTCCTTATTGTTGGACAAACAGATTGTTGAGTTGTAAAGTCAGCCTCTTTAAGCCTATTCTGTCCTTCTGTGGAAAATGTATTCAATAATTTTTGTGTGTTTGTTGTTAGAAATTGGATGAATCTTCGAGATGCTTCATCAGGAAAGATTATGTGGGAGGGAACGCAAGATCTTTCAGTCCCAGGACGAGAACACCAAGGTTAGCTTTGGCATTCAAGCAAAATAATTCCTGTGCTTATGAATATACCACTATACAGTTGAGGTATATTAATACCGCCACTGTGGCCCGCCTGTAAACACTGCGTGACCACTGTGTTCAACCTGAAAATACTGCATGACCGCTGTGGCTAATTACAGACACCCCAGCAGTTGTCCAATACAGAAAGAAGGGCAAACCGATTGTCGACAAGGCACTGAGTGTTTTACAGATTATCGTTGTTGATCTTTTATCTGATAAATGGCACATTTGAAACTATTTTTGTGTTGAGGGCCATCTAAAGGAACTGCAATGCTCTAAAATGGTGTGAGAGTCATAAAATATTCAGTTATACTGCAAAGTACCTTCCATAAAGTATGCAAATTAGTTATATGGGCATCTCGATGGAATCAATGAAATTATTTTCAAAAACGCATACTAGACTATATGAGATTACCAAATAAAACAACTCATTTATGTTTTTCATGATTTAACGCACAATAACATGTTAAAACAAATTCAATTTCAAATGTTTAACTATTCTTGTGTAAATTGTGTAACGACATTTAACATGAATATTGTGCTTTATGTTTAAAACTAAGCTGACTTGAAGAAATTAGAATTTAGCATAACAAGGGTTGCTGTCAGTGATTATCCACTATTCATATTTGTCTTTATGTCTACTTGGTTTTATCACCAGACAGCCAGTCAACATCAA
The DNA here is from genome assembly GCA_003260075.1 of Phallusia mammillata. NCBI lineage: Eukaryota > Metazoa > Chordata > Ascidiacea > Phlebobranchia > Ascidiidae > Phallusia > Phallusia mammillata. The sequence goes on along the minus strand of QLIY01001288.1, from coordinate 26,187 downwards.
GGCAAACACTATTGACAATGAACAATGGTCTGTTTTACAGCTCGTGTGCCAAAGAAGATTCTTAAGTGCAAAGCTGTTTCTCGTGAAATCAATTTTTCCTCACAACAACTAATGGAAAAATTCCGACTTGAACAACGAATCTTGTTCCATGGCCGATGTTTGGAAGGTGTGAAAACATTCTATTATAATGGTTGTTTAAAACCTTTTTTATGGTAACAAACTAATGGTAAAAGAACAAACCTCAATTTCAATTCATGCTGCAAGCTTTTACAACAGTGATTCTCAAATTGTATGCCACGAAAAATGTTCTATTTAAAAGTGTAAACATTTTCTGGTGTTTAAAACTTAATGACGAAATACAGGCATGCATAACAATGTTTCAAAGCTTTTTCTTTTTCTTATTTGCTATAAAAAGCAATCTGACTCTAAAGGTTGCAAATGAACTTTCTTTTGGTAATATTTGTGGCGGCGGCATGCAAAAGGTGCTGCAGAAAAAATGGATTGTTTACAAGCTGCATGCTTGAAAAGTTTGAGAACCACTGCTCTACAAGAAAATTTGCATGAAGCTTAAAAAATGTTATTCCAGAATTCCAACAGGCTATTAATAATAAAACAGCCTTAAAAATCAGAATTAAAAATATGATACCACCAAAAAACCTTTTAGCTCTCAAAGTAGTATAGGAAACTTTCCAAAATTATTTGACATTGACAAATATCTATTAAAGAAGGCAAAATAGTGTACTGATACTTGTCAAAAAATACTGAATAAAAATAGTTGCTATTCTTGTGCCATGAAATCAATGGTTAATGTTTGTGTGCCTATCAAATCACTGTCTTATGTTCAGAATGGTTCTTTGAATTTGGCTTTGTCATTCCCGAGTCAACAAACACATGGCAATCAATAATAGAAGCTGCTCCTGCTAGTCAAATGATGGGAGCTGATGTTTTGAGGTATGTTCTGCTATTAAATATTCATAAGCACCACTGGTGTAATTATAAGTTTATTGCACTAAATGTTGCATGACATTTTATTTAACGTCAGCAAGCCAATATGCAAATTTAGTGGCTTTAGGCTTTGATGTATATTTTCTTTGCACCCTGTAATTACATTGCCTGTAATAATGTTGGTAGAATAAATAAAATGCGTTGACATTAATTGCTCATTTTAAACGCAACATACTGCTCACTTTTTTGTTGTAGTCAGAAAGCTTATCCAAGTTTTTAGCTATTTATTGTTAGCTGTCAGTTGTTTGATATCACTCCTTGAAATTCTGTCTGAAGGAATGTATTTCAAAACAATATTCTTGTTGTGGATGCTTTCATTATCATTACTTAAAAATAGACTGGTCCACAATATTAATGTAATTGAACTGGTGGTCCATGACCTGAAAGTTGAGAACCTCTGGGCTAAGTAGAAGCAATTCACATTTGTACTAAAAGTTATTGATATGCCCAACCAAATTATTAATTAAGAACAAAATAGAGTTGTATGTAAAACAACTGTACCAAAGTTACAACGAAAATAAAACCGTTTTTTTTAATTTAAATTTTAAAATTAACTGTCAAATTTGTGTATTAATTTTTGTACATAGCATCCTTTAATTTTGATTATTCGCAAGATTCCTTATGTAGTGATGCTAGCCTACACATTAAGAAACAAGAAAAAATGCATCTATAATTTTTTTACCCATTCAGTGTTTGTACAAATGACGTTCAATAGTTTTAAATTTTACACATGAATTGTTTTTGCAGTGGAAATGTTGTGATTGAAACCAATTTTTTTGACGATGAACTACTCGTCAGTACCTCAAAAGTGAGACTATTCTACGTTTGATCAAAGATTTAAGCTCAATCAAATTTGCCAAAACCTATTTAACTGTGACCCATTTTTCGCGAACGACTTAAATTTCATGTTAAGATGGCTCATTTATAACTGTCACCGTGTTTGTAAAAACTGTAAAGCATCAATGTCCTTTCTTCTGTTTTAGCAAAAAAGCCATAGGTTTGCTTCTATTTCAGAAACAAAATGCTCAAAATTTGTTTTGCACATAATTATTAAGTTTATATTTTGTCTGTTTAATTTGTTTACTTGTTAGAAGTATGATTTATAGACACCAGCTGAACTAACACATTTTTTGAAAGCACACTAGCAACTATTATACGCAAAGCCTTACTTGTATATACGTGTTTGTTCACCATAGAGCTATATTTTCAATTGACTTAGTTGTAGTGATTAGTATTTTCATTATTTCATGCATTGGCCGTTTTCAAGACTATTCTTGCAAATATTTTGCATTTTTTTGGTGCTGTTTATGTGTTTTGTTGTTTCTTATGTTAAATAATCTGTAATTATAAACGTAACAGTTTTAATGCAGTGTATAGTCAAGTAAAACAAAAATTAAAAGTCCGCTTAAATTTTGAACAGAAATTGGAAAAAAACTTTCAACAAACAAACTCTGAACTTTTTATTGCTCAATAAAACTTATTGTTTTCGTGATTTTTGCTTGATGTTAACATTTTACACCTAATATCACCAAAAATCTAAAGTGGATTTTATTTTGTTTTTTCTGTTTACTTGTCCATAATTGTGCACTTAAATATTAAAACCTTGACTAAAATCTGAGTATTACATGAACTTTGTCATAAAGCCAAGTAAAAAACAACAACTTGTTTATGTCAGCATTTATGTACTGACCTGCCTGTTATGCAAATTTTTTGGTAGAAACTGCAATTCTCCACATACTCGCTCTGTAGATGTTTAGTACTCGGTGCACAAACAATAAAACTAAACTTTTTCACTTTTGTCTCATAAATTTATTTCTTTATTATGCTAAAATGCAGTATTGTTTTTACTTGCTGATATAACACAGTAAAATTGATTTGACTTGGGTAAACCACAATGTACACAATTGCAATAATTTATGCTACTTAAACCAATTTAAACATGACGAAGTTCTCAAAAAAGGAATCAATAAAAATGCATAAATAGGCAAGTATCTCAAAGAAACAAAAAATACATTTTCTTACAGAAGTTAAAAAGCACATTGCAACATATTAAATTTGTTGATTTGACACAAGTAACATTATATTTATATTCGTACTTTATTGTATTGTTACTGCAGTTATGCATTTACTGAACCATTTTAAAGGTACAACACACTTTGTTAAACTGGATTCGGTAAATCCAGATCTTCCCCTAATCGGGACAATTTTTTTGTTCCAAACCAAAGGTTTACTGTTTATAGCTTTGAATAGTTTCCTTATTCTAACATTACTTAAATCAAAACGATTCATACTTCTTGCCTTAAGCTTTTTTAGCAATGGGTTACAGCACTGATAGACTTAATATCAACTACATCACTGCCTTTCAAACTTCCCAAATGTATTTTTCCAATCTGACATAGCATGTTAGGTTATTTCCAACCACAGGGACAAGCAGCTTTATGCATCAGGGTTTTCATCTTTTAAATGCTCCTTCACCATTTTGCAATACTTCATTGCCAGACACAGCAACACTCGAAAACCTGGATTCATCTTCAGACTCACTGGAAAATACAAATATGTGATAAATAGATCACAATATAGATGGTCAACCTGGGGTTGCCATACCGTCTTATTCAGTGGTTCTCAATCTTTTCCAGATCGTGTACCACCTGACAAAGTCCTAAACCCTGTTTCAATGGATAGACTAAGAAATAGGCCCATTTTCTTAACCTGACTAGCATATTTAGCAATTTCAAAAGAGTGTCTGAAACACGAGTTTTGCCCAAACCAGGGCTAGTCAGTTGAGTTGCAATTTAAGATCCGACTTAAATTACGTTTCACAGAAAGCTACTCGCGTACCACCTGAAAAGTTCCGGCGTACCACTAGTGGTACACGTACCACAGTTTGAGAACCACTGGTCTTATTTCTCTGATTTGACCTTATTTTATAGGACAGTGTCTAAGTAAAATTTATTGTCCTTATTTCTAAGATTTGTCCTTACATTGAATGGCAGTGTCTTAGAAAAATGTATTTTGCTTATTTTTAACACATGTTCTTGTTTTAAACTTGAGTCCGTATTTTGTCTTATTTTAAAAAATTATAAGTCAAATCCCTGCTACAAGTAAAAGTCAACCTAGACCTGAGCTGTTGTGAGATGCACAAAGTATTTTCTATGACAAAGGAATTGCTTGAACAGATTGTTTCTGGCAAAATTTATGGCATGGCTCATATAAATGCAAAGTTTGTTCAAAAAACATTTGTTTCTTTGGTATGAAACTTTAAATTTTCGGTTTTCCTTATTTTGGGGTCCATCGATGGCAACTGTGTACACAAAGCGATTTAAATGATTGTTTTTATTTTGTCACCGAAGTGTGTTATGTCAGTTAAAAAACCAAAAGTATGTTTTTAAAAATGTATTTGTGTAAAATATTACCTGCTGGAAGTTTGAATAGCTCGTTTGGTAATATTGCTTTTGGTTGTTTGGTTCACTTCAGTTGGAAATTTGAGAAACTGTGATGAGTTTGACAATAGCTTTACACCATCTGCTTCAAAGTTTGAAGCATTACTTCTGTTTAAACTGACTGATTTGTTTACCAAAATCCTGCAATATAAAAAATGTATTGATAACACATGATTCAATGCCAGATTTTTATTCAATAAATGTAAAACTATGGAACACTATATAAGGAACTGTCCATAAGTTTAATGATGAAAATAATGACCCAAATAGAAGTAAAAACCTGTTCACCATACTTGGCACACATGCAGGTGGCTTACACCTTGCTTCTGCGCACCTTTTTATCTATCATTTTTATGCTACACTTGTTTTGCACCTTTTTGTCACTCCTTCATGTGATTCAAGTGTATACAATCAGGTGTAGTGATATAGCCTTCATATCACTGATGATGGCATGAGCATGTCGCTTTTTACATATATTTGGGCCATTATTTTCATCATTAAATGTAAAACTTATCCCACTAATGAGAAAAAAACAACAACATGGGTTTCCTGGCAGACAATCTACTTAGAAAACATGCAGCAATAAAAAGAATTTTATTGTTTTTGGATGAAAATCAATGGAGCTTAAGGATTAATAGCAGATTAGAAAAATGCCTTTTGGCATCTAACAGTAACCATGCCCTTGTGTAGAGACTGTGTGTTTCTGCTTGCAAAAAATAAATTTAGCACATGGATATGTATTTGTTGTCAATAAAGTGCACATGAAAAACTATTTAATGTGCCGTATTGTATTTGGGGGTAGCAATATGGGGAAAAGCTAACCAAATATATATGAAGAATAAAGTTATAGTTTACCCATCATAGTATTTCATTAATTTCTTTGCAACATGTGCCCGAAACTCAGGTGTTGTGTTTGCTACTGTGTCCTGCATAGCTGATTCACAAAATAGTTCATCTCTTATGCTCTTCTTTGCTTGGCCACTTTCTTTTGCAGCATTTTTTCCACTTTTAGAAGCTTGTGATGTCTTTTCTGTGTCTAGAAGTTGATTTATATAGGAACATAAATTTACAGCATTTTGATAGGAAATATCTTCATGAATATGTTTGGTTTATGAAAAAAATTTGAGGTGTAGGCCAGAGTGTGTTTTAATGCTAAAGACTACTTCCTTAACAAATATAATAGCCTAAATATACTTAAACATGAAATACATTATTATTCAAATGCCTCTGCAAATGCTTATGCCATCATCAGCACTATGCCCAGACATTTAAATATAAAAGCATGTCGCCTAGTTGGGGCCATTAAATTTATCATTAAACGTGTGAACAGATCCATGCATAATGATTTCTGTTAGCACAAAGAAGCCTAGAAGATTGCATAAGTTTTTGCAGGACCACAGCAAGTTTAAAGAAATATTATGTAATAAGCAGACCTGGGTTTTTCATGAAAGTTATCAGTTCTTCAGCAGCTGCTGCCTTAAAGCGCTCATTGGCTTCTTCATCAGAAGAAGACGAGGATGTGTCTGTTTCCATGGTAACTATTGAACAGCATAGTTCACTGACATTGAAACACAATCACACTATGCACTGACGAAGAGCTGCAAAAAGGAAAAAAACACAATATTTTTTATAACAAAAAACATTTTTTATGTTCCTATAACTTACAAGTTGAACAGTGTAAAACCGTTGGTACTAAATACTGCATTTTACCACGTAATACCACATGGTATACCACATGCGATTACAAAGTAGGCTGTTTTGAAAGACATAAATATGCTTTTGCAAAAATTATAGTTTTGTGAACGCTGAGTGCTATTTGATTTGGGTGAGGGTTTGTAATTGAAATACCACTAGAATCTGGTCTAATTTACGCTTCTTGTGGCTTGTATTCTCATATTTCACACACCATGCAGTATTCTAAGCAGTGCATCATGCGGAAACATACAGTATCACCTGTATTAAACAGTTTTTTAATTAATTGTCCAGTAAAAAATTGTCATGAAATAAATGCAACACCAGTGTTGCCGATTGTAAAATGTCGGTCACTTTGGGTTGGTCCAACCTTATGGGAAATAAAGCAACTGCTACCAAATGCTGGGGCTTGTGTAAAAACAAACCGATGCTTAATGAACTCTTGCCATTGGCGACATAGAAACTGTTTATACTGTGGATAACTTTGTTCCTGTCTATTTTCCTCTTGGTTTCGCTCAGGGTTCATAAGGTGCTGTCCAGCAGAAATAATACATAAACCATATTTGTCTCTGAATATTTTCAAAATGTCCACAATTTTGTTCATGTTGGACTCACGTAGGTACTGACTTTTTCCACCTGCGTGTGAATCAATCCAATAAAAGGCAGTGATGCTGTCCAAAATTAACAAACGAATTGGCATACTGCTGTTGGCGATTAGAGGCTCAACTGAATGCAAAGTTACAATTAACTGTTCAGCAGTATCACATCGACATAAATAAAAGTTTTTCAGCCAGTTCTTTATCTCATTCTCACTGGCTTTAGTCTTTTGTTCAATAGTGGAGACAAATTGGGGCAGTTCAAAATGATAGTCAAGATCAAAATAAATCACCCCCACATTGTGGCCGTTGTACTTCTTAGGTAGTATACATTTAATAGAAATATCATGCAAAACGGCTGATTTTCCTGTCCCTGTATCGCCAGTAATTTCGATTGGATGCTTGTTTTGTAAAGAACTGTCATCAATAAATAGGTCCCTTGCAAGGTTGGCAGTTTTCGGTCTTGATGTCAACATTGTCACAAAGGGTTAACTTTACAAGATGTCTAGTTTGTCATGATATATACAGAATAACAAGGAAATTTAACAACTTAAATCGGCCCAACGTTGCACAATAATCTACTTGCCATCAAATACAATTTATTTATTTATTGATCAAAAATCTATAAAAACCCTTAAAGGCATTGTCTTAGAAACGTTTTACTTTACATTGACATAAATAGGTTCACTTGTCATCAGTTAATCGTTAAAAAAGCCATTTATAAAAAAAGAAGTACGGTAAGTGGAGAACTGAATATTTTTTTGTGAACTTTTCTTAACTGGACTCCAAAAAATGCACTTTAAAAGACATATGTACGGTTTTTCCAAATGGAGTCTTGGACATTTTTAACAACCGTATGCTGAAATTTGAAGAAGTTAGCTAGAAGCACAATCCAAGTTTTCAACACGAAAAGAAAAACAACTAACACGCGGGGAGTGAGTTAGGGATTTTCCCGAAATATACAAGTGCAAGTACCGTAAATTGATTAAAAAGTGACACTTACCGGTAATTGCGACGGGATGAGAGATAAAAAAAATGCACATTACCTTGTGGGACATTCTTATTGTTAATTTTGACACGTTTTTTTTTAAATAACTCAATCGATTTATACGGGAATTTCTTGTTACCATAGCCAAAGACACTTTTGATATCATTTCAGGACAAAATGGTCTTCGTGTCTCTTGAAGGCTATCAAATGGGATTTATATATTTTTTGGTGCTTATTGTTTGTTTTGCGGTTGTACCGTATTTACTCGATTGTAAGCCGCGGCTTATATTGTTTTTTAGGGGGGGGGGGTACAATCGAAAAACTCCTTTTCCGGTAGGTGTCGCTCAAAACGTAAATTTGTTGTCTTGACAACGCTACTTTTTATTTCTTGCCCATTCATTCTGAGTTTGTTTTACCTCTGTGAAAACCCATAAGATCGTTTTTATTATTTAGGATATGTTTTTGAAGTAACCGACTGGGAAAGGTGACCCAGTATGCCTCACGTTTCTCAGCCCAAACTTTCGGAGCCTCTTTGGCATTCCTGGGATTATAAAGCGCAAAAGAAGGGACTACGGCACACAGTTTATTCTGTAAATGGCGACGAGTTTACTGGCGAATGGCTTGACAATAAAAAGCATGGTATGCCATTTTTACCACTTATGATACCCATATTTTTATTTAAATTGATATCATACATGTATAACATTTGAAAAAGGTGATTTTAACATTTTGAAAAACAAATCATAGCATGGCATAAAGATTTGTACACTAAATTTGTTCATAATTTTCTTGAACCTTGCATGGCATTTAGGAAAGGGGACATACAAATGGAAAAGTACTGGTGGAATTTACGATGGAGATTGGAAAAATGGTAAAAGGAATGGATTTGGCACCTTAAGCTTTCCAGACAAAAAAGCTGGAAAATTTAAAAAGCAATATTCAGGCGGATGGAAAAATGACATGAAACATGTAAGACATGACCTGCAGTTGTTTATGATGATGTTATGTTATTTAATGTGTTACTATTCCCAAAGTGTGTTGTGAGTGAATGCAGTTAAATGCAGGGAGTCGAACCAGAATTTGAACCAGTGAACTGGGTTTGAGCAGTTTAAATTTCTCCGAACTGGAGTTAAACCCCATATTTGGTTTGACATTGATCCTGAACAGAACCCAAAGTACTCATATTTAAAAACCTGAACGGAACCCATACCTCTGTAAAGAATAAAAGTGAAACCAAACCTGAACCCATACAACAAGCAGTTCATCTCCCTTGTTAATTGAAATGGAACATGTACACATAACTTTTGCAATGTAATTTCAAATTTTAAACCATTTCTTCCAGGAAATTCTGTAAAATGTGTTCGTAATGCAAAAAATTAGAGACGGAAAAAAATTATTTACTAACCATCACAATTTATTAAAAATAAAAATAAAAAGTTGGGAGCAATGATCCAAACAGAAGAAGTAATTTTGGCCAATTCTTGTTTTTAGGGCTATGGAACTTTTTTCTACAATGACATTGAATATTATGAAGGCGAATGGTTTGCTGACAACAGGTGCGGATGGGGAAGGATGTATTTTGCAGATGGTTCAGTGTATGAAGGGGAATGGGATGAGGATAAGTGCAATGGTAGAGGGATGCTAAAACTAGGTAAGCATCAAAAATTTAATTAAATACCCAGGTAATTTTGTTTCAATGTTCCATTTTTCACAAAAAAAACCTTTCGAGTATGTTGTAACAGAAAAGGTTGCAAAAAGATAAATAATTACTCAACATTAAAATATTTAGAATTAAATTGTATCTCATAAAAATTAACATTTTTGTTAATTTTGAATGTCCCTTCTACTAAAATGCACCTTTGTATGATTTTCAAGTTGTAGGTTAAAATTATTTAATGATCATCATGTAATAGCCTAGAATTTTTTGTATGTTTTGTCATTTGTATTCTAAAAAAGGTAGAATTCACTCAGGTACTGGTTTGGCATTGTCAACCCCTATGTATGTTGTTGTGATTTTTTCTGGATATTTTACCGAACCAAAAACGATTTGCAGAAAATGAAAACCGGTATGAGGGTGAATGGAAGGGAGGCAAGAAAAATGGTAGAGGCCAATTCTTTTATTTGGACACTGGACAAGTAAGATCTGATTCCAAAGTCCAGTTTCCTTGTGGTCTAATGGGTTGTTTTAGTGACTTCCATTTAGACTTGCTTTCATGTTTTGTTTGTTTGTTTTATATTTGCCAGTCTCAACATCTTAATGCTCTAACCTTACCCTCTAAATGTGCCTGTCACAAACGCTTTAGTAGCAGTGTAGCTGCAGCGCGTTTAACATCTATCCATCATTTGTGCCCTCAACTTTGGTCAATATTTTGGCACAATTATGCTGCTATGATTTGTTTAAAAACACAAAAAAACTCAACCCTCCATAGACAGAACGACTTAGTAAATTTTGATGTCACTGCCAAGGAACTTTACTGTGGCACAGTTAATTATTTTTTCCCCGACTCGTAATTTGGTGATTTAACCAATTAGGTTTGACAAAGCTATTCAGATTTCTTGTTTAGGGAAATATCAAAGGCAAAAACTAGATAACTCACAAGTTGTGGAGCTTTTTTATCCCCTTTTCTTTAAGTACATAGCCCCAAGTTTCTTTTGCACTCCACTTGACCATTTCGTGTTTTATGACAGCATAAATACATGAGATAACATAATTATGTAAATTTATTAGTATCATACTGAGTCAGAATTTTATGAAATGATTTTGAGAAAATATTTTTTAATGTTACAGCTTTATGAAGGGGTCTGGGTAGATGATGTGCCAAAATGTGGCGCAATGACTGATTTTGGACGGGATGGGGCTCCGGAACCAACTGTTTATCCAATTCCAAAGGTATTTCGATGCATCTATATATTCCAACATTTTTTATTGTAATACAGACAAATCCTGTCATCCACATAATCCATTTTATTGCAGAAGGTTTGTGAATTCCAAACCATGGTCTATTATTTGTTAAGAGAATTGTATTGTTAATTGCATACCGCTTAACGATAAACAGGAATGAATTCTATAATAAAGTCGAACAGTCCAATATTCTTTCTCAAAATGTAGATTGTGTATTTGTGGCTGCTCTGGCGTGTTTGCATTGTCAATTTCCACTGAAACACATGTAAAAGATAGCACCATTCCAGGCACAGTTAAAAGTGTGACCCTACTCCAATTGAAAGAGTCAGGCTTTTTGTCTTATCTGTTTCTCCTTGGTTTTAGCCCAAAATGCATCACTAAATCTGCTTCAAGATTAACGTCACCATGAAAGCCAATGACAAAACTTTAAACTAAAGATGAGGCCACCACCATAAACCTAAATGTAGTTGAAGTAAAAAATACTACACTAATTGGGAAGAGAATTTTCTCTTTTTCTTCTGTGCAAGGTGCACCCCTTTCACTTCTTACACACTTGCCTAGGTCAACGCTCTTTAACATCTGCATCGCTCTTTAACATCAGCCATGAAATTTCCACATTCAACCCTTCAGAATAGTAACTTGAAAATTTAGTTTGAGTATAAAATCATCTGACATAGTATTTGGCTTTACAATTTGGTATTGTGCAACCAAATTCCTTTTTCTTTTAAACTAATCTTCATTTTTTTGTTAAATCACTCATTAGGTGGAACTAGTGAATTCTGTGGACGTCCTTTCAGGTGCAGAAAAGTCTCTTCTTTCTGATGAAGACTGATTTTAAGGACTGAACCAAGCTGATTCTGAACACTGTGATGAGCACTTACTGCCTGTTGCTATTTCCAACCGAAACTTTTGGGCAGAAAATGTAGGGCAAATCATGTGCTTTGAATAAAATAAAGCCTATGATCCGATATGTCACTTTTTTTAAAGTTTTTTAACCCATGTGTATATGGTTGTTAATAAAATCGAAAATTTGGCCATATTACTGCACTAATTTCAAATACTAACAGATGTAAATACACAAGACATACAAACAACTGACTATCACACTGGGTCAACTAAAAAATGTCCCCTCAGATTTGATGATAATTATTTTGCGGCAACAACAGTCCAAAGAATATTTTATATTTCCAGTTTTTGAACTGACACATGTCAAGTGAAGCATTTTCTTAATAGCAATAAAAAAACTTTTCTGACACAAACAAGAGAAAAGAAATACAACGAATGTTTATTTGCAGCTGCGCTGTTTACGTCACATAGCAAAACAGCCAACTACATAAGCCAGTGTTAAGACAGGTCTAGTCTAAGGAAGTGCAATGATTAAAAAGCTAGCTGTGACAATAAAATTGCTACAGTATACAACAAACCACCACAATGGAACAAAATTTTGGTGACAAAAAAAACACAAACACGTTTATTTTTAGCATAACTTGGGCTTTGTCAACAGTTAGTAAAAATGTTTTTAAATTTGTTACAGTAGCATTGCACATTTTTCTGTTTTTTTTTAACGGACCATACAGCAGAAAAAATAAATAGGTTACAATAAAAAAAGCCATGTGATCTCACCATCCAAAGTTTTTTAGCGACTTATGGTGATAGAAGGTTTTGAAAAAGTTACCCAAAACTTGTGTACATGTAATGAAAGTAAAAATGCACATTACAGTGCTTTGTTGATAATAACCAAGCCCATTTCTAAACAGATAAGAAAAAAAAGGGTTTTTTTAATTAAGTTTTTCTATGTTGTAGAGTTTGTTGGCAAAAATGGAGCCATTCTATGCTTATGTTGAAAAAAAAGTCAACCAACTCTTTATTTTTCTGAATTGTCACCATATTATGCTTATCAGGCTATTGGATAATGGAATCCATATCAAAAAGGTTTAATAACCAAGAAAGCACTATATACAAAATTGACTGTAGGTCAAAAGCACTTTTACTTATGTCTGTGTCACACTATGGAAATACCAAAGCGTTGAAGAGTATTTGAGGTAAAATCAATACATAATATCAGAAAAATACAGACAGTCATACTTTTCATGTTTTGCAGCACTTTAAATACAGTTACGATGCAAACCAGTATATTGCACAAAAATTGTGTCATTAAAACCAAGCAGTGCAAAGCTATTAGATTTACTTGACATAAAAATCCAGTGGTGCATGGTCTATGGTGGACAGTTACTGGACTGTGTTTGTTAGATTGCAATATTAACAATGTAATAGAAAGCACACGATCCAATGGAAATAAAGAACACTTATTGCTGCATACATACATGCTCCAAGTGTACCTGTGCAAACACCCCCATTTTGTTGATTGTTAAGGCCTTTAAATAGCTTAAAAATTCTAATAATGTTGTTTCAGGGAAGATTTTAGGAGGTTTTCTAGGGGGGGGGGGGGGGGGGGGGGGGGGGGGGGGGGGGGGGGGGGGGGGGGGGGGGGGGGGGGGGGGGGGGGGGGGGGGGGGGGGGGGGGGGGGGGGGACAACGTCAAATAAGATAAACACTGATTGCACAGTGTTTAAAAACACCTATGGAGATGCACTCGCCATGTAGGCTTAAGTCAAATGTATGTAGAGCCTTGCATTTACAAAGTGGTATGTAAGTAATATTTATGCAGTTAATCAAAATTTTGTTTCCTTTTACTTAAATTTGTCCAGAATAGTGTAAAACAGTGGTTTCCAACCTTTATCAACGAGTTCGTAAACTAACAATTAAAAACATTTTAATTCCTTCCCAAAAGACTACATACTAGATGCTAAACCTTGCAAAGATTATTTAAAATTGTTTTTTTTTTTCAACTTCATATTTTTTTTCACATTATGTTCAGTGGTGGGATTCAATTTTTTGTCAGCTGATTCTATCACAAAAATAATATTTTTCAGCCAATTCTGTGACAAAAAGTCCATTGACAGTAACAAGTAATGCTCACCGGTTCACTGATTTCATAAAATTTTGTGAGATGGTTCTATAGAACCGATGTCAACCGGCTGAATCCCACCACCGGTTATATTCGCAGAGCAAAGTGTCTATATTTACAAACCACATGCAAAAATTAAACCAAATTCCTCCCAGTTGGGAACCACTGGTCTAAAAAACATTTGTGTATAATTTTTACTTAATGGTGGTCAAAATTAATGTGTAGATGTAGTTGCATAAACTGATCAGTCAAAAGTGGTAGTAAAATCGAAAACTTCACCATATTGCTGCATTAACTTCAAATACCAACACATGTAAATACACAAGGCATACAAACAACTGACTATCACACTGGGTCAACTGAAAAATGTCCACTGAGACTTGATCCTTGACTTGGACCATGGACATCCGGGGGGGGGGTTTCAAATACCAACACATGTAAATACACAAGGCATGCAAACAACTGACTATCACACTGGGTCAACCGAAAAATGTCCACTGAGACTTGATCCTTGACTTGGACCATGGACATCCTGATTAAAGGATGGACGTAGGTGATCCGGCGCTACTTGACTCTGCATCGATGCACCAGAATGCATGCGGCTTACTGAAACATGATAGCCATCTTCTAGCTGCATTGAGTTTGGATGAAGTCGAGACATTTCAGCTAAACAAAGGTTTTATAAATGAAAGACAAAAGTGCATTTGTGGAAAAAATCAAAAGTAATTTGTGAAATAGTTACAAATCAAGGAGTTGCTATTATCCAGAACTTACCAGCAGAAATGTTTATTGTTTACACAGAGACATTCATTTTGCCCAAAGGGGGGGGGGCAAATTGAAAGACAAAAGTGCATTTGTGGAAAAAATCAAAAGTATTTTGTGAAATAGTTAAAAATCAAGGAGTTGCTATTATCCAGAACTTTCCAGCAGAAATGTTTATTGTTTACACAGAGACATTCATTTTGCCCAAATGTAGTACAGTAAAATCTGCTTAAATTAAATTCAGTTAATCCGGATCTTCGCCTAATTTAGACTCGAGGCAAAAATTATTTGTAATTTGGTATGGCCTAAAGCCCTAAACTAATCAACATTGGCTAATCCGGACAAGTTTTTGGGGGGGGGGTGGATCTTCGCCTAATTTAGACTCTAGGCAAAAATTATTTGTAATTTGGTATAGCCTAAAGCCCTAAACTAATCAACATTGGCTAATCCGGACAAGTTTTTTGGTCCAAACGGGTTCAGATTAACCAAGGTTTACTGAATTTTATTTGCACATATGTTATTAAAGTGTTAATTATGGGTTAGTTAGAATTTGTACAAAAAAACTTTTGTAAGTGCAGACACCAATAATTAAAATTAACTGATTCTACGAACTAAAAAATACCTTTAAAGTCACTAAAAAATTTTTCATTTACCTTCGGTCTTCATTTCTCTTTCAAGAATTTCCAGCTCATTAAAAGCGTCTTTAAACATTGTGTACTTGTGTTCAGCAAGGGTGCGGTAAAAGTAGGCAGCAAAAGCCACAAACAAAAACACAACAGGAATGAGAACACCAGTCGCAACCCACGCAGGTATTTGGCCATTGTTCACTGAAACTGGTTATAAGTGATGGTTAGTGTTATAATTTTTTTTCTTGGTTTACAATCTATTCTTTTCGGTAGACACAACGAAGCAAATACAGCAAAAAATGGCTAGTACGGACCCGTTTGGACCAGAAAATTTGTCCGGATTAGGCTAAGATACAGATTAAATGATGTCGATTAGTTCATGCCTTACCACATTACAAATCATTTGTACCTAAAGTTTTGTCCAAATTAGGTGAAGATCTGGATTAACCGAATCCGGTTTAACCAAGGTTTGCTGTACTTACAAAACTGTTCAAAAGATGCAGACAGTGCACACTGTTTCGACCTATAAGGTCTCATCAGTGCAGTTCGTGAAGAGAGATCAGTCGTAATGGGTAGGGTGTAGCCTTGGTTTTGTGGAAACCAACTGCACTGATGGAGTACCATTGGATGGCTTCACTAGACACTACCGCCGAACTCACGTCACCAGGTGCACTGATGAGACCTTGTAGGTTGAAACAGTGTTCACTATCAGCAGCTTGTAGTTTATTGGCTCAATGCTTTTACACTGTTCATAAAAACTTAAATAATATTTAATTATTGTTTAAATTAAACGCAGTAGTTTTTAACGTTGGTTCTGTGGTGTGTACCACCTGATTTGCAAAAGTGGGGGGGGGGTGATGCTTTTACACTGTTCATAAAAACTTAAATAATATTTAATCATTGTTTAAATTAAATGCAGCAGTTTTTAACGTTGGTTCTGTGGTGTGTACCACCTGATTTGCAAAAGTTCTTCGATACACTGTATGAAAAAATGAGGGAGTAAATTAAAAGAATAACATGGGGTTTAAGTGTATGACAGTATTAACTACAGGTCTAAAGTAAGTTGATGACAGTAATTGAGCCAACCAATTAACTTCCTGGTTTGGAGGCAGTGCCACACAATAAACTCCTTTGTCTATTTGTCTTTCCCTAATAAAAAAGGTCCTGTACCAGCATAGTTTATTGTACTGTATTGTGTTTAAGTTTACAAAAATCAAAAAATATTAGTTAAACCAATGTGGCCAAATTTTTGTTGTTGCGGGTCATGAAAATTGTTAACTTACTCCATGGGCCACATGCTAACAAATTTAAATACCATTCCTGGACTTCAGAGATTATCACATGAATACAAAAATCAAGATATCACATTTATTAGTTACAGTTTCATAAAAACATAAGTTTAGCTTTACGTAAGTAACAATCGTTACTTTCATACACTTTCAGTTACTATGCTTCATGGCACCAAAATGGCCGACTATGACTAGTTTGTTGACGCAGAAACCCTTTAATGCACCTAATGATGCCTTGTCATCCATCACAATGGGATTTTACAGCATTTGGTTACATTTTTTGCGACATTGAAAATAACAATTATTGTTTTCAAAAAAATGTATGCCTTTTATAGACCAAAAAAATTTAACAAAAATCATGGGCCTGCAGTTGGACTATGCTGAGTTAAACTAATGAAAGCTAGATTTTTTATTTCAAGTCACATTCCCCAAAAGAGGACATTACAGTTTCTTTACCCACCTTGATTGGGTTGCGTTACATTTGTCCCGCATGATGGGCAACTTGCACTAGAACTTTGGTCCAGGGTTTCAAACTTCAACCAAATTAGAAGCGCGATTTCTATCATGAACAAAATAAGACCAACACCTAAAAAAACACAATATCCTATGTCAGGGGTCACCAAACTTTTTTCACTGCGGGCTGGATGAGTGCTAATAATGATTCACGTGGGCCACATAGTTTACATGCCCTACTCCGTCTTTCCAAACTTAGACCACAAGGCGTTTTTAGGTGCGCCAAGATATGGTCTTTCTACAATCCCATTCAAAAAGTAGTCATGTGACTAATTAGTCTCATCTTACGAGCAATGCTTATATTACGCCACAAGTGAGAAAAGAAGGCACTTGTTTGCGCACAATTAACACTTGTAGTCTTGTCTGTGACATAACAAACTGACTTTGGATCAATCCCGGGCATTATAATCCTATGAAACTCGGTAATATCAATTCTGAATATCCCCACAGAAAAGGAGTAGATTAACTTTTAATGTTACAAAGTTATTAATACAATTTGGCAACCTAAAAAATGTGGTCGGGGGCCGGATGAAATGACCTTGCGGGCCGGATCCGGCCCGCGGGCCGTAGTTTGGTGACCCCTGTCCTATGTTAAAGTAACATTCAGTATTTTACAGGACCAGTCTCTTCAATAGTATGCTATATCAGGGTGGTTAAAACCTTGGCATGTGTGCCTGTGAGCACTTTCGCACACACTGTTGATATTGCAGTTGGCATAGCCCTAAATACGAATCATTAAATTGCAAATCAATATGTATCTATTGTGAGGTAATAGAAGCTTTTTCACACGTAACCATATAAACGCAGTAATTTTTTGTTAATATTTGGTCTCAAAACACTGAGTCGATTATAACAGCAACTTCAATCTTGGACCACCCAGTCCTATGCCTAAAGCTTATCTCATAACTTTTTCATCCAAACATTGGTTTCACAGCCAATAAATGTGCAAACAATACATTGGATGTACAAGTTACTGGCGCCCACTTATGGGGAGGCGGGGAGGCGGCGCTTACCATGTCATAAACAAGTTTTGCGTTAACTTACAAAATGATGCGCAAACGGTTTTGTTCTAACTGAAATTACTGCTCAGTCAACGACTGTTGGAAAAGAAAGGCCTTTCTGAAAAAAAAACGCATTNCCACTTATGGGGAGGCGGGGAGGCGGCGCTTACTATGTCATAAACAAGTTTTGCGTTAACTTACAAAATGATGCGCAAACGGTTTTGTTCTAACTGAAATTACTGCTCAGTCAACGACTGTTGGAAAAGAAAGGCCTTTCTGAAAAAAAAACGCATTTTGTTACGTCACAAACGTACGTACTTCAAGCGTTATATGTAATGGGCCATTGGGTAAAATCAAAACCTTAGTCAGCAACATCGACACAAATTCAACATGACACCGTTTAAAGCAGGGGTTAACAAGTTTATTTCACGGCGAGCTGTATAATAAGAAAATGACATTCGATGGCCACATAGCTTGCAAGCCCTAACGCGGCGCGTTCGATAACCACCGTATTTACTCGATTGTGAGCCGCGGCTTATATTGTTTTTTCCCTGCCGTTTGTGCGGCTTACATTTTAATTTTATACCGATGTTATTTCTAAACTTCAACTTTTTAATTTATTTGTGGTCCAAAACTAGTATGCATGTACACATTATACGTCGATATACGTTCTATTGGGTACATTTATCAACGTGACTAACAGACATGGGCAAAACGTTGTACTACGTAGCAACATAATGACCTGTTATGAAGCATATAGTATCTAACATCCCAGCATGCGGCTTACATTACTTTTTTAACACCTCAACATGCGGCTTATAATCGAGGGCGGCTTACAATCGACCCCCCCCCCGCAAGCCGTACTTTGGTGACTCCTAATTTATGATAATAAACTAAATTTAAAAGCTAAAAATGTGTTACATACAACTCACTGCTATAATAGACAACACATTTTAAACGTACCAAACGACCTAGAAACGTAAACGATTTATGTAAACGATTCTCATAATGGCTTATTTACACGCGTTTTCGCGTTGTGGCATAAAAATAAAGCATACTATAGTTCAGTTGGAATCAGCTGCTTATGTATTCCATCTAGCTGCTTATGTATGTTAAAATTCTGC
Source organism: Phallusia mammillata (assembly GCA_003260075.1). Classification (NCBI taxonomy): domain Eukaryota; kingdom Metazoa; phylum Chordata; class Ascidiacea; order Phlebobranchia; family Ascidiidae; genus Phallusia; species Phallusia mammillata. The sequence goes on along the minus strand of QLIY01001288.1, from coordinate 7,281 downwards.
CTCCCCGACGATTTTGGCAAGTGGGCGCCTATGTGTACAACCGTTGGTATGTACCACAACATTAGATAACACAACAGTGATTGTAAAACATGACTGTAGATGACAAATTTTAATGCAAGCGTTGACTAACCAGTAGATAGAATCCATGCAACTTCTATGTAGGTTCGCATTCTTAAATGTGGTGACTGCTCTATCTGTGTATGAAACAATACATTTGGTAAACAATGCACAATAACCATTATAAGTTACCTTCTTTCGCTAAGCACAATGAACTCAACATATAAGTTCTAAATAATCTGAGTGTTTTAAAAAAAACAATAAAGTTTTTTTAATAATTTTTATAAAAATTCTGCTTTTAGGAAAGGGCCACTTAGCACATTTAACCACTGCACATACACTGTTACCTATGTTGAAAAGCCCCCCCCCCCTAAGTTCTAAATAATCTGAGTGTTTTAAAAAAAACAATAAAGTTTTTTCAATAATTTTTATAAAAATTCTGCTTATAGGAAAGGGCCACTTAGCACATTTCGCCACTGCACATACACTGTTACCTATGTTGAAAAGGACAAAGTGTGGGAAAATGGTTGTGCTACAGCAGTGCTCTTCAACCTTTTTAGTGGCACAGAACTCTCAAGGTGTTTTGTCAAACTTTGCGGAACCCCCATAAAATAATTTTAATGTAATACAAGTATCATAGAAAAAACATGCATTTTTACTTAGCACACCCCAAGCGCAAAAGTTGACCTCAATTAAACGCATTGCCATGTTAGTTGGATCGGTCATTTCTACATTTATCTCGCAACTTAGCCAAAGTGTATTAAGACTGTGTTTATTACGTCACAATTGATCAATGGTGTAACCAAGGTTAACTAGATCGTACAGCCAAAATGCTGTGAACCCCTGTGCAACTCTTAAAGTTCATGGAACCTCTGTAAGGGTTGTACAGAACCCTAGGGTTCCGCGGAACCCCGGTTGAAGAGCACTATGCTACAGAGTGAATCACAACAATTGACACCCCACAAAGGTATAATCTAGAAACCGTTTTAATTTAGCAAACCAATGTGAAAATATGTTGTGGGGCTTAGTTCAAATACACTTACAGCTTTTGCATGATGAATGTTAGAGACTGCTTCAATGTTGGGCAACATACAAGTTGAGATCATCAAAGCAAAGAGATGAACTGCCACGAGGCAAGTGGTGACACATGAAAACATGATTAGTAGAGTGGGGTCATATCGAACGTCCCTGTCAAGCTGAACTTCAACCATTGCAACCTGTAATGTAACTTAACAGTTGTTTTTGATCTAAACCTTGTTTGATGTACATTTAAGAATCTCACTTTTTCGAAAATGCTAAATTTAAGTCAATAGATGATTTTTCTCCTAGATTAAAATGACAAATATATTTTATTTCAGAGGTTGTGTACAATCAAAGGTGTCAAGTTTTACAAAAAACAAACAAACAAGATGGCAGATGTAAAATTTAAATCACTTCATTGTGACAGCATTAATGCATACAACAACAACAATAGATCAATTCAAACACAAGCGCTCAAACTTAAAGCCCAACAAACTTCCGATAGAATGCAACGTTCCTCACAATCGGAAAACGAAAGGTTTCAAATATGTTATTTTTTTTATTTTTTTGTTGCTGTAACATTTGTCATTGGTTTGGCAATATTAAAAAAAATTTTTGTTGTTGAAAAAAGTTGTTATTACTTTGTATCACCTGAGATAACCATTCATTGCAATACATTTGCATTGTACACAATGATGGCCTGACATTCACTGGCAAACAATTGTGTGTTCGGTGTCGTAAATTAGGCACTTAACCCAAACAGGTAGCAATTTTAAGACATATTTTGTTGCTATATTATTTTGTCGCTTGTTTAAAAGCAAAATCGTTCCAGATTTTAATCAGACTTTTTCGTATGATACCACTACAAACAAAACAATTTATCCACAGTGGCTACCAACACATGCTTTACAAACCCAAGGTGGCAGCACCATTTGTCATATTCAATGGCAACAACAAAAACATGTTACAAGAATAATAATGTCTGGTACCTGAATACAATGTTTGTGTGTGGTCATGTTATATTTTACTTACCATAGCAAATCCTGCTATGAGGGCAGATGTCCTACTAACAGCTTTTAATTTAGCTCTGCTAAGATACAACTGTCTCCATTGCGTTGTCATGTTCCCTCGTGTGTACAAACGATTTCCACCGCTGTAAGTGCTGCCTAGTTAAAACAGTTTGATCTAAAACAGTACGTAACTCTTGTTTTAAGTTGAACAATAAAGTATAACAAACAGCGTTGTATCACTATAGCATTTTTATCTGCACTGTGACATGCACATGCGATCAGAAACTTTTTTACTGGTTACACCTTTAGGTACACCCAAAGTGCCTTTTTCCAGTAGGGTTTGTACAACCAAAATTGGATATTCTTTAGAAAAAACAGGCAAAAGTTTTAAAGCAGTGGTTCCCAACCAGGGGCCACGAGCTGTGTTCTGGGGGGCCACGGGTGTAGATTCACCAGAAACACCCACTAAAAGCCATTTTCTTTTTAACATTATTCCCTAATTTAATCGACTATTTCACATACTATTTGTGTATAGTGAGGTTTTTACAATTACAGATTCTTATTTACGCTGTTGGACCTGTTTAAAGCCGACATTAGTACCAAATTTCAACACGAGATTGTCATTTACATTTTTAGGGGGGCCACAGGTCCTACAGGGTTACTTGAGGGGGGCCACGAAGCCCAAAAGTTACTTTTAGGGGGCCACGGTCCACCAAAGTTTGGGAACCACTGTTTTAAAGTTTCCAACTTCCAACACTATCATGCACACTTTTAAATCAGCACAAAAGTAAATTTAGATTTAAAATGTAAATATTTAACAACTGTACAACAGGGGTCCGCAAAGACTGTTTATCATAGGTTGTAAAACATTCAATGAAGTTCATATAACGATAGATTTGTTGTATTTTAGGTATTGTGAATGAAATTATATATACACCAAGAATCCCAGCATGTTTATATCTTTATTATTACATTTTTGGTTATGCTGTTTTATTGGCGCACAACTGTTTTGTCGATACTAGTTTCTTATGTCACAGTTGTACTCTAAAGCTACTAATGTGTGGAAATTGTTAAGTTTTCATAAAGCAACAGATTGGGACACTAAGTAATCCCACAAGTTAAATTTAATTGAACACAATTAGTTGATCTTATGCAGCTGTTCAAGGGCCACACCAAACAGTGTTTGCAGACTCCTGTGAATGTGAACAATGTTGGGTACATTACCCCCCCCCCCCCCCCCCCCCCCCCCCCCCCCCCCCCCCCCCCCCCCCCCCCCCCAAGATAGCATTTTCAAATGACGTTTTCTTAACCCCCTATATATGTATATATATTTATGTTTATATACATACTAGTTATTAGCAGTCCAAAAGTGTTGGCAAATATCCAATGCTATACAATTTATGTTAAAGGCTAAAACACACACCAGCGTACAACAGTAAATCAGGAAACTGTGCTGGCAACAAATTTTAATAAACAAACTTTTGATAGAACACTACATATAAATAACAAATCAGTGTCCTTTTTTCCTATAACATTTTTCGATAATTTGCTAACATGAATTTTTTACAAAACCACATTGAAGCATGAGTAAGTTTGCACAATAACATCAATTTAAGAATTTTTTCCATGTCTTGCCCTTGCTCAATAAACCATTTTTGCTAACATTTTCTAGGACTCCTACAGAGTGTTATTGGTACAATGTGACAAGGTAGAAATAAAACAAAACAAATAGAAATCACCATCATAGATACAATGCAACACCATGAACATTCATTTTTTTTAAATTCAGGCCATAATCACCTAACAAACTAAAAAGCCACCACTTTATTATTTGAAAACATCTGTTACGTCTTTTTTTTCAAAGTAGCACAACGACAGAATGAACAATCACAAAAATATATCCCAATGTATATTATCTTTGATTACTATTTTTGTGGTCAAATTTAGTAAAATATAGTGAATCAAAGCAAAATAAATGGCATGCATGAAATATGCAATTATTCTAATTTTAAACACTACTGCAGTGACATTATTCACCTACAACATGCAAAGCATTTGTCAAATCATACAAGCATAATCGAACTCTACCCTATCCAACAACCATGTTTAAATGTACAAAAATTTGTTGTGTTTGCCACATAGCATAAATCCTGCCAATAGTTTAGGCTTTATATCTTTAACTAATAGTGTTACAGTATCCTGTTTTGCAAAGATCATCACGTAGGTAAGTTAACCATATTGCAGATGCCATGCAGTGTTGCATCAGGCGACTAACTTAATGCAAGACACTAAGCTATGTGAAGATCCCACAAATCACAACACATTTGTGTACATTTAAAATGCACAAAGGTCTGATATACATTGTGCATTGTAATATTGGACAAAACGTTCTACGAAACAAATTTAACACAACTTTTATGGCTTATAAGAGTTTTTAAATGTAAAACAGACAAAACTAACTAAAGAATATGCATATCATTATTGCACACCTCTTGAGTACAGACTGAGAGGAGAATGACGACTGTTTCCATCAATAATCTGCTTGCCAGTGACCACAGACATGCCGCTCACAGTTTAATCAAAAAGCATGACAGACAGAAACTATTAGCACAGCGGAATGATTGCAACAAATAATCAAATATAGGCACAGTAATTTTTGCTGGATTTCCAGAAGTACGCTGCTTAAAATACAAAGGATTTTTTTTTGCTTTATATGTTGAAACAAAAATTGCTCATGCAAAGTTTGGCACACATGGTTGAGGTTGACAATGACAATTAACATCTGTATGTTTGCAACTGCAACCATGCTACAAAAGTCTTGCTGTTGCAAATGTTGGATGCACTAATTCAGTTTATAATTTACATATAGGTTAAAAACACAAATTATTGAGTTATGTTTTGCTTTAGCAAGTATATTAGAAGTTTTCTTGGCAATGGTCCATAAATATCATGTGTAATTTTCCACTAATTGTCAACGATATGCAAATTACTGTTAACACTACTACAATTTCACACAAATTACATAAAAAAACATGATTTCCTAATAATGCAAGTTACCTAAACGAGTTTTTGTGGTTTATTGGTTTTCATCGACTGGCAAAGCTGCTCATACAAGATACGACAACATAAATGCAAAACTGGAAGTGCAACTGTAACTTGTGCTGGAAGTTAAAATTAAAAACATGCAGCCGAAATTTTGAAAACAAACTACTGCAAAATACAAGCCTATATATATTATAAAAAATTACTTGTAATATGAAATGCAAACATCAACACTTCTACGACGATTTAAAATTTAAGTCTCTTTTCTAGATGTAATTATTTCTATGTGCCAAACAAGATGTTTGTAGATCACTGGCGATCACGTGATCTCATTAACCAATCACAAGAAAGGAGCGAAATGGACTTTTTGTTCAAAAGCATTTTGGTCAGAAAGTTCGCGAGATTTTACTTTCTTTGCGGCAATTTTTTGTTCAGTGTTCTAGAATTGTTATTGTCGAAGTATTTTGCATTAGGCAAGCTTTCGTAGACGTTGTTTGAGGGTAACGGAGTTATATTTTGTGTGTAGTTGTCGCTGGTGATTTTAGTTTTAAAGCAGCTAGGTTGGTTTGTTTTTTTGGCTGAAAACGTTTGTGGTTTTGCTGCACTGCTGTAAAAATCTTACAAAATGACTAATGAAATATATTATTCCGACAAGTACTATGATGACTTCTACGAGTACAGGTAATTGACTAAATATGTCTGATAAAACTGTTTATAAAATGTATTTGCCATGTTATGTTCTTTATCTGAGTTTGATTAAGTTTTAAGCTTCTTATATATAACTCTTATTATTGTATTACTGTACAGTTGTAAGAGAAGTACCTTTAATAAAACAACAGTATGAAAAAATGACCTTATTAATTGCTTTTCTTTAGACATGTAATGTTACCAAGAGAAATCAGCAAGCTGGTACCAAAATCCCACCTAATGTCAGAAGCAGAATGGAGGAGTCTTGGAGTTCAACAAAGCCAGGGCTGGATTCACTACATGAAACATGAACCAGGTGTTTTTCTTAACATTGCCAATTGGTTGATTTGGGGATACATAGCCTCGTTTACAAACTTTTTTTGTTCATCCGATAAATGTAAACAAGTCATCCGACGTTTCGATGTCCTATACAGGGTGTCTTCATAATGTCTGCTACCCAACACAGTTGTTCTTATAACACCATGAGAGTGAACACAAGACAGGCAGTGGGGCAAAAACAGCGATAAAAACTGTACTTCGGTAGTGTAAAAGCGACATTTGTTAAGCTGTGTAAAAGCAAGTCTATGAAATATGCCTTGTAACAATACCTTTGTCATAGTTTATTGTTTTGAAATTTCAGAGCCACACATATTGCTTTTCCGACGAGAAAAACCAAAGACCTGTTCATGATCTAAACACCGTTTTCAAGATTTGTTTCCTTCCAAATTTTCAAAAACATTGGCACTTTTTTCCAGTTGTTTCCAAGGCCTTGACCTATGTTCAAAAAACATCAGTTTCCTAATCCGATGTGACAACAAGATGTTTCAATGTGATATGCTCTTCACATAAACTTCAACTGTTGTTTTTTTCACGCCATTATGGATTGGCAACAAAATCCAATGGAAGTGTTTTCTTTCAGTTGCAAACCTACTGACCTTTTCATAACTTTTTTTCACTGCTATTTCCTGCAAATGCTGCTGACTCAAAGACTAGTTCATTATGGAAATGAATAAAGCATTTGTTTCTTGTCTAAAATGCTTTTTGTTTACTCCAAATCACTTATCATAATTTATAAGGGCCAAAAATTATCCAAATGTTCTTGTGTTATTTACAATACCATATGCTATCCTTATGTACATGTATTTATCTAAATAAGAACCTGTACAATTTATTTTTGATTAATTACGGTGCAGTCAAGCCACATTTCATCCTGGGTGGCCTTTTTGCTTGCTTTTTGGCATTATGTGTATTAAAAAGCATTTAAAAACAAAATTGCATTTTCTTTATGAAACCAATTAAAAATCTGCTCAGTTCAAAATCAGTGTCATTGAAAGCAGTGGTGTTCAGCCTTTTTTTTTTGTATCTGGAACCGCATTTTTGCAAATTAATGCAACCTTTAAATTTGTATTTTTAAGGGCTGGAAAAGTTTTGAAAAAAGCCAACTTTTGAAAAAGTATGGAAATTG
>QLIY01001287.1:0-36400 GCA_003260075.1 Phallusia mammillata | reverse complement strand
CTTGCCATATGTGAATGCTTGGGAGACCAGCTGATTCGGTATAATGCCTTTAATAGGCCTGGCGTACTATGAATTATCGATAGATATGCCGTGATCGCAGGTCTGAATCGACGCTTCAGGGCTGATCCCAGTATGAAAACATTCATCTTAGCCACCCAATACGTATTCTTTTTAAACTAACTAACTATTCTGGCCCACGTAACCACGCAAGACATAAGTTTAAAAAATGTTTACGTATATAAATAGTGTGTTCTTACAGGTTTTTTCAGTTGTTGTACAGAACTGCAGATTAGTCGTACTCCTTCGCTTCCGATCTTACAATCCCAAAGCTTTAGCTCTTCGATATTGCGAAGGCAACAAGCCAGTGAAGGTGCAGCCGAATCACCAAACTTGTTCCAGGAGAGGTCTAGTTCCTTCAGCTGATGTTAAAAGAACATAACAAATGTCAATTCGTAACAAGGCAAACGTGAAAAATCAACAATGTCACGTTTACTTAGTTATTGGAGGTCAATTTACAATCTGTTTCTGTAAATACTGATAATGATTTTCCACTTTCCTTCACCAATTACAACCAACTTTTAGTGTATATTAGGGTGCTGCAAATTTTAAATTGAATACCCCTGAACTATAACAAAGTATACTAGATGTGTGTTTTTTAAAAGTATTGGATGTTTTTCCGCTTGGGGTTCAACATAGCCTAAATATTACGTTACAAAATACACTTCCGTTTTGGCGAAATGCACTCGCGACGTGTGATCATCTGCAAAGTTGCAAATTTAGTTTTTGCCCTTTTAATGCTTTTGTTTTTTCAATCTTTACATATGGGTTAAGCAAATCGAACAATATTAAGTAAAATATTTCGTGGCATGTGTTGACTACTGTATAAAATCATTAAGGTCAGAGCCAATGCCTGGAAGTACAGTGCAGTTTAAATGTAAAACGAAAAAAAAAATTGAAAAAAAAGCTTGATTCCTATTGTTTTGTTTGTTTGTCGTCGGGAATGATAAAAACACGAAATTTTAAGCTGTGATCTTGTGTATTAGGCAATCGTGAAAAAAAATAGAAAAAGACAAATTGTACAGCTGATATCCATTACAGGTTATTTCAAATGGTTACAAAAACTGAACCACTTGATGTATACCTTTTAGAATCAATACCATCTAACACATGGGTGTCACCTCAAACAACTTTAGGGGCAAAAAACAAACTTTTAAGTGCGTAAAGGGGCACACTATCGAAACATCATGACAACAACAAAAATGCATGATTATAAAGTAAAATGATCAATACTGCCAGTAAAAAACAAAATTACAATTGATATCTAACCGATATACAGTTCAGCAGAGTGAAAGAACCTATTGTGCTTTACTGTTTTATGTGAAAACAAAGTGTTTTATGTGAAAGATATTACTGTTTGATGTGAAAGACACACAATCTAAAGCTAGGCTATTTCAATTATCCCATGAAAATGTTGTATCTTTGTATATACCACTAATAGAAAAGATAGTGTCATGTAAACTCACTGGTCTGACATGGAATCCAGCCTGAATAAAACACATAACTTCTATAAATTACTTCGCGGGCCGCAAAAAACTGATATAGGTCGCATGCGTCCTGTTCTAACAAATCAAGCAAAATTGTACAAACATTTTCCTTAATATTGTTTATGTTCAAAAAGTTAAAGGTTCTCACAGGTTTTTCCAGTTTCAGTACAGAGTCGCAGAGTTGTTTCACTCCTTCGCTTCCGATGTTGCATCTTTTTAGCACCAGTATTTCAATGTTGCGAAGGCATTCGGCGATTGAAGATGCGCCCGGATCACCGAACTTGTTGTCGTTGAGGAGTAGTCTCTTCATCTAATCAGCAAAACATGTAAGTTCGCAAAAAACCAAACGTGAAAAAACCAGTGAGACGTTTGTTAGCATAATGTTGGCCACAAAAAATAGGGGGGGGGGGGGGGGGGGGGGGGGGGGGGGGGGGGGGGGGGGGGGGGCGTAAATAGTGATGTTCATGTTTTAGAATTGGTTCAGGCTTTTGCTTTTATGTAGCATTTAAAATCTTACCCGAAATGTGAGGCAAGCTCACAGTGACACTTGCGCTCAGTGTGTACACAATAAAAGCAATCCAAAACACGTAGCCATGCAAAAAGCTAAACCTCGTGGAAATACTTACAGGTTTTGACAGTTTTCGTAGGGAATCGCAGAGTTGTCTCACTCCTTCACTTTCGATCTCACATCTCCACAACTCTAGATTTTCGTCTTTGTGAAGACAACGAGCCAATAAAATTGCACCCAGATTACCGATCTTGTTGAAGGAAAGGTCGAGTCTCTTTAGCTTGTGTGAAATTGAAAATAAGCACATGTTAACTTGTGACAAAACAGATATGGAAACAGCACAAATAGTTTCGGCTAGCCAGGACGTTACGCAACAAGAGCTTTGGTTTGTCTTATAAAAAAATACAACAGAAATAATATGCCATAGCTGACAACCATTAAGGCATCATGCATTATTGCAGGGGTCACCAAACTACAGCCCGCGGGCGGGATCCGACCCTCAAGGTCATTTCATACGTCCCGCGACCATATTTTTGGTTTGTCAAATCGCAGTGACAGCGTTATAACATTCAAATACAAAACTACTTGGTACGAAAGCTTCCTGTCAAGATATGTACAATTAATATTACCTAGTTTCAGAGAATTACAACACCCAGGATTGATCCAAAACCAGTTTGTTACGATACAGACAAGACTACAAGTGTTAATTGTGCGCACACAACTAAACAGTCGCATCACCAGATTTTAAATGATTTCCAGAAAGACCATATGTTGGTGCTTCTATATAAATCACCTCGCATGTTTGGAAAGACGGCGCTAGGGCATGAAAACTATGAGGCCCGCGCGAATCATTATTAAACTTATCCCGCCCGCAGTGAAAAAAGTTAAGTGACACTTGCATTATTGCAATAAAACAAATAGTAACAGGAAAAAACTAGCACGCGCATCAAAACTTGTTTGTGCAGGTTGATACTATAAGCCGGGGTATAAATATGCATCTGGAAGATGAAACACAGTAATACCGGTTCAGCTCTATGTTGAAGCACGAAGAAAAGGTTGTCAATGTCGTAAGGAAGTAGAGATGAATCACGAAGGTTCAGCTCATAAGGTAGTAGAGAAGCAACAGACGAAGTAATTTTTGCATCATTCATCTCATGAGCCCAGGTGCAAACACGATTTATTTTATTTTTGTCGAGTTCTTTCATTCCAGTAAGGAATTTGGTCAATAACGTTTTCTTCTGCGACCAATCTTGAAGCGGACTTGCTGAGATTAACGGCACAAGTCGTTTAAAAACCGAAGAATCGCAGATTCCGAAGACAAACTTGGTTACAACTTCCCATTTGTCATCGGTTAGTTGTTTCTGATGCCTTTTAAATTCCTCAAAGGGCATGATCATCATCATGTAGAAAGAGGCAAAAAACTCATGCCAGGTAAGGTGAGAAAAGTATCTTAGTTCTTGTCCATCTAATATCGTCAGCTTGAGATTCACTTGTTTTGTTACTGATGTGGTGAGAAAAGCATCGGTTCTGGTGGGGTTGATTCCAGCTTTTTTAAAGTCATTGTCTTTAAATACAAACTTGCCCTCAAGAAATGCATCCCAAGCCATTTTGGCCAGTTTGTCTAATTCGAATTCTTCGCCCTTCAGATGATCTGTAGTTACGTAATGGCTACAAGTGAAAGCAAGAACTCGTGTGAGCGAAACAGGGGGGGGGGGGGGGGGGGGGGGGGGGGGGGGGGGGGGGGGGGGGGGGGGGGGGGGGGGGGGGGGGGGGGGGGGGGGGGGGGGGGGGGGGTACGCTTTGATTTTGTTGAAGTTTTTGGTGTATTGCATTGTATTTGTTTCCACACATCTGACGTCCGAGTTTATTCTGTGATGTTAAATTTAATCCAAGTATCTGGACTATAAACGTAGGTCGGTATGATTGATAGAGTTTGTACAGTTGAGCTGGTCGTGACGTAAAAATCTTTCTAGCACGTGGTAGCAAGTATCCGCCTGGGGGGGGGGGCCAAATTCTTTATGTAAGTTTCTGCAGTATTATTTGCATGTATCGCTGGTTTCGAAGCCCGAGTGGAAAATGATTTAAATTCTGCCTCATCTAAACCATCAAATATGATCAAAACATTAGGGTCACTGCAAATTGCAGTGAGTATCATGGTTGCTTCGTCAGGTGTGCAGCTCCAGTCCGATAACAGGGTGGAAATGAGAAACGGAAGGAGTGGCATCTCTGCCGTGAAGTTAAGGAGCCTGATCGCAATATAAAAGATGAACGATACTCTTCCACACAATTGTCCATCTAACGCTTGTAGGGCCCACTTTTTTGCTAAAGTGGTTTTTCCTATTCCAGCTTGTCCAACGACACCAACTACATTTCCATGTTTTTCGATGTAGTCTTGTTTTGCTTCAGTGTCATGCGCTTTGAACTTTTTCTCCGCCTCTTGTTGTGCCCTCTGTTTTGCGCAAACGAACATTTCTTCACCGGTAATGTTGCTTTCAGGTGTTTGGTAAATTTCTTCTCTGCGCTGGTGGTGTCCTTCTGCTAGAAACTCGTCGTCAATTTGTTGTGGTTTGTTGAGCATGGCAACGGGGACTGGTTCTATGGTTTGGTCTATACAATTAGCTACTGTCGATTCTTCACTGGCGATGGCTTTGACTTTTTTCTTTAGTAGAGATTTCAGTTTTTCACCTAAACAAAACACTTTCTGTGAAACACTAATAGCATCACGCCATTTTAACTCAAGTTATTTTATTGAGTAGTAGATTTATTAATTTTGTATTTGAACTGATACCAAACAAAACTTGTCCTCACATTTTTCATTTTCAGTAGCTTGTGTTGTTTGCTGATTTTCACTTGACGTATGGGTGGCTGTGGTTTGGCCTGTCGCTGTCGTAGGTTGTGTTGCTGTAGGACCTTGGGTCTCTGGTTCTACATCCAGAGATGCAGCCGACTGGTTGCGGAATGTATGCGGTTGATGTGACGTAGGCGGGGTTTCATCAAAAGATTTTGGAGAAGTTTCTTCCTCCAAATCAATTGGTGCAGGTGGTTGTGTTGAAGTGTGGGGTTGATCGCGTATATGCTGAACCGTTTGCTGTTGTTGCACCAAGTTGAAATGGTAGTGGTGGTGATGTGTGTCACCAAAATGTGGCGCCTCTGCTTTATCCTGCAATACAGATAGGTTTAACAACAACATAAACTCTGTCGGTCTTACTACCTACAATATTTATAACTCTGTTCTCTTGATCAAGTGGACAAATTTGAGATTGATGTGGTTGGGGCACAACATCTCTTGATTGTTCGGGTAGAGGAACAACTTCACCAGATTGTTGCGAACCTTGTGGCAGTCTTGTGTGAAGTTCATGGTCACCAGATTCTTGTGACAAGTTCGGACGCACACTTAAGTTTTGAGCAACAGTTGGATCAGAACTTGTATCTCGAGTTTGGTTTTCTGTACTTTCTGACATGATTCCGAGCACAAAATCATTAAACTTGACGAAAAAACCTGCATTTTGTAAACAAGTTTCGTTATGTTAGAATGAAGTTAAATATTTTACAAGGTATGAGTAGTGTTGAACTATAGGGCAGTATGCTATATCTTAGTGGCGTTGTTTGATAGCAAACCAATTTTGACACCACCCAACGTACCAAGTTTAGAGTGGAATATATATCAATGATAATCTACTCTTGGGCACTTAACACAAACCGATTAAATTGTGTTTTTGTAGACAGTTTGAAACGCCAAAGCGGTCGGAGAGAGGTCGCTAAACCCAAATTTTCAAGGTTTTGCTGGAAAACATAAAAACAAAATACAGTCTACACTGCTGGGAAATATTTCATCTATATGCTCAATGCTTTTAATTTATTGGTATTTCTGCGGTTCTTGATGTCGCTGCGCCTGTCTTGTAAACATAGCAACCGCCAGAAGTTGGGGCCTTTGACAACGAAAAAGCAAATATTATAAAACAACTTCGAGTTGTTTCCACATAACAGGTATTTATGCCTGGCTTTACTAATAAAGGTTTGGTAACACACTGAGCCGATACGCCAAAATTTCCAACCTGACGATTGTAACAAATAAAATAAGTAAGCGTTGGAAGTAGCGATCCGTTATTTTGCTAAAAATACCGCTTTGTTTTCCAATAGTAAAGACCCTACTTTGCTTTTCGCAGCAGGAATTCTATTCTCGCATTTATTCGCACATCTTATGCAGTTCTCCGATTTTACGTCACTTGACCAACTGGGCATATAATTATTCAACATTATTACCACAATGCGGCATTATTTTGGCCATTCAGGAAAAAAAGATTAACCAAAAGACAAATAAAATAATAATTCTGAAATCAACTAAAACTGGAGGTAAATGTTAGCTAAAAACAATAATATATGAATCCAAATGCCAACCACTTAAAATTAAAAGGATCCAAACTAACAATCATTGAGTTCGAAATGCTACTTCACGTAGCCGATTTACATCGATGTACAAAAATGGTGGCTTTTGATGAAAACCGTTTTTAGGCCAGTTTCACAATTTAGCAAATTACAACTTATGTTCGGTATTAGTGCATAAGTGGCACACAATACATGTTTATATCCGATTATAGTTTACATAAGAGGGGTTCCATAAGAAGGGTATAGTTTGCATAAAAATGTTTCTTAAGATGGCACCAGCACAGAAGTTCAAGAAATTTCGTAAATAACGAAACCGCTCTTCGTGGAAAATTACAGAGGCGAAATATTTTTAAAAGGTACGTTTCATCTTAAATCAAGTTTGACTTACGGTCACATGATGTTTAAGAGTAAAATGGGCATATTTCAATCGAAAAAAAGAATCGACTCCCTTAAAATCGATGCTTATAAATTTAACAAAGGCAACAAAGATTTTTGAGCTATAGTTTACAATGCCGCTGGTTACGTTTTCCAACAGCGCAGCTGCTTGCCATTTACAAAGCGACCAGCTACTTCAGAAAAATTTCAAAAAAACCGTTAAATTTATTTTGTCTTTTTTATTCCGAAACGGCTGTTGGCGGTGATTAGGACGTATCGCGAAGTTGGACACAAGCCAATGCTTTAAACTTTTTTGCATACTACCATTCTCAGTCTTTAGGTTACAAAAATTGAATTTAAAGCTAATTTAGATGTTATGAATAAAAGGCGAATTTGTTAAGTGATAAACAAAGCCTAAAACTGAACATGTTTGAAAAGTAAACAAAACCAGAGTAAAACCTTTTGCTAACAAGCTGTCAATATATATGATGCATTTCATACCAGGTAGTTTATGACAAATTCAAAGAATTGTCAAATCGGAATTATTTGGTGCGCGTACAGGTTTGAAATTGCACAAGCATAATTTTAGGATCGCAATGTAATGCGTATGTGGTCTTTTTCGCTGGTAATACACTATACGCAGTCAAAGGCAATAAATGCGTTGTTCGACATATTAGTGAGCACATGTGGGTTTGAGGGTTTTTGACCCTGTTTTACCTCCACAAAACAAATAGTTATAAAGCAACAGTGCTGAACACAGGGGGGGGGGGGGGGGGGGGGGGGGGGGGGGGTCGTTAAACAGCGCCGGTTGAGTTTTTTTAACAAAAATTCAAGTCAAGTATCAACTCCAAACGCTCTACGAAGACAACTAAAAGTTTTTGTTCGCGTTTTATACCCGCGTGCTTTGAAGTTTTCTGGCTCCTGGTTTAAAAAGATTTGAAAAACTTTGAAAAGGTTTGAAAGTCTTTTTTTCTTTTACACAAGGGGAACAAGCCCGCATGAGGCAAAAAAATGGGCAAAGAATAAAAGAGCTGCAAAAGTAAATATTTTAGGATGTCTGGTCACTTATGCTAGTAGCACACGATCAGCAAATCAAAAGGCAATTCAAGTTTTTGTCCCATATTTTATTGGGCACCTGTTTGATTTTAGCTTGGGTTAAAAAGTTTCCGACCCTGATACACGATGTCACCGCGACAGTTTTCTAAATATCGATACCGCTCGTCGCTCCACAAAACAAACAGTTATAAAGCAATAGAGCTTTCGAACACAAGTAAAAACAACGTCGATTGTTTCTTGCATGTTGTTTTCAGCAAATACGCAAGTCGTGTCCTAGCTCCACAAAGACAATCAATAAACTTTTGTTCGCGTTTTATTTCCGCGTGCTTTTCTGGCTCATGGTTTATGTCGTAATGCTCACGCAACGTCACTCCGTGTGGTAGCGAAACAGAACCACCCATTATTGAATCTTTAACATGCAAAGTAGCAAAACCAATATGTGTAACGTCCACAACCTTTCGCAGTGTGATACAACTAACTTATAACTATACAGCTTTGTTCCAGAGAGAACATTGCCAAGTGGCACCCGAAGTCATACATAAAGCAGAGGCGCCTTGACACATAATTGGAGCTGTAAAGGGAACCAACAATTAAGCCAAAAATTTTTGAACAACAAACAAGGAACACACTATAACGACTTTTCAAAATTTAAGCGCATTACAGATTGTGTTTTTTACCTTGGAACTGGTATCCATTTGTTTGAGTGCAAAGAGGTAAAAATAAGGTAAATCAAACGGGAGTCAAGCAAACATAAAACTCCTAGATGATGCGTTTGAGAAAGTAAAGTACTTTGCGAGATCAATTTGGATAGCTAATTAACTGACATGTGTGTCCAAAGACACGGGGGGGGGGGGGGGGGGGGGGGGGGGGGGGGGGGGGGGGGGGGGGATAAAAAGATACTTAAGAAAACAATATGTGTCCCCCTCAAAAATTAATACATAAGTTATATAACTAAACACGTTTATTAGGATTTGCTTGTCATGATTTTAACATTGCAAAACCAGAATCAAAACTAGTTTGAGAGTAAGTTTTTGCCATTTGGTTTAGGTGATTCCTAAGATGGACAAAAAAAAACAATTTAGTTGCATATATAAAGTTCGACAAATAAAAATCTTAACCAACACTTCAATGCTTTTCCTTGTGTTACGGGCGTTGAGCGGAGAAAAACCGCAGTTACACAACTACTGCTTACTAAAATTCACTTCTTTTACAGTCTGCAAATATCTACAAATAGGTA
The DNA here is from genome assembly GCA_003260075.1 of Phallusia mammillata. Lineage (NCBI taxonomy): Eukaryota > Metazoa > Chordata > Ascidiacea > Phlebobranchia > Ascidiidae > Phallusia > Phallusia mammillata. The sequence continues at coordinate 27,294 of QLIY01001287.1, read as the reverse complement.
ATTTTAATATGCCATAAACAATATAAAAATTGACTCTCCTACATTTGTCCTGGAACAATAAATTGTGTAAACCTATGCAACGAAAAAGGCAATAAAGCTGTTTACAATTAAAAAAAAATCACTTTGGAATAAAATGTTGTGCAATGTTAAAAGTTTTAAATTGCACTTGTAATAATTGGGTCACATGGGGGTGCGTTGCTGGTCCTTTCGTTGGTAGCACATGATACATAACAAAAGGTAACGCATGTTTTGTTCGACATTTTATTGAGCACATGGTTTGATTTTAGCTTCTACTTAAATGGTTCCCGAGCCCGGTTTACGATGTTACCGCGATGCTTTTCCAAATATCGCCACCGCTCGTCGCCCAACAATGCAAATAGTAACAAAGCAACGGGGCCTATGAACACAAGCGAGGTTAGCCATCGTAAAAGCAACGACGGTTTATCGTTACATACAGCTTTTAGCACAAAATGACAATTTTGGCAATAAAGGCCAGGGGGGGGGGGGGGGGGGGGGGGGGGGGGGGGGGGGGGGGGGGGGGGAGGCCATTCCGCTACCGGTCGGTGCCTTGCTCCACGAAGGCAGTTAAAAACTTTCGTTTGGCATTTTATGGTTACGTGCTATAAAGTTTTTTGGTTCCTGGTTTACGGGGGGGGGGGCACCACGATCCGTTTTCCGAAAATCGAGACAGCTCGCCGCGCAGCACCGCAAATTTACAAAGCTGTAAACTACTTTGGTAACAACGCTATAAAGTATCGTATACTCCGACAAGCTGTTTGTTGGATTCTGGCTATAAAACCGGTCGGAATCTTTCGTTTTCATCGCCAAAAAGTTCCACTTTAGCCTGCGCTAGTAATGTTCTGAACCCTGGTTTACGATGCCGTCACTCGTCACTGTTTCCTAAATAGCACATGTGTTCTCCACACAAACGTAGAAAGCAATGGGACTGTGACATTAACAAGGCATTGTAAATCACCTATATTTATTGTCAAAGTCATTTTAAGGTTAAAAGCGTACTGATGCATTGACCCGCTTTGATCACGTTTTCAACCTTATGAGTAAAAGGTTTGAGACATTCAAAAACCCTCTTTAATAAATACTCTTTTTTCGCGATAAAATGGCCAATATCGTTCAAACAACGCAGAAAAGCTATAAACGACAATAACTTAGTATACACGAAATTGGAAAGAAACGTAATACTCCAAAAACGTAATATAATTAAACTTCTCATAGCTCGGTAACAATTTAAAATGGCTTCAAATGAGTTTTATGCTAAAGAGGAAACGGTTTCAAAAAAATATATATACTAGTCGAAATGTAAAAAAACAACATTAGTTAGCAGTGACGCATACATAAAAAGCTGTCATGTGTGTCAATTATACAAATTAACAAAACAATCTCCAAACGCACAAACTAATCATGTGCAACTCAAGTTTTACAACCACCGAAGCAACAATTGGTTTTAAGTTATTCCAAGGTAAGATCAGAAAAAAAACATTACTTGGATCTAGCACTCATAACAAATATTCATAATAACTGTGAAGGTATTAACTTAGACTTAAAAAAACATAGAAGTAAGCTCAAAGTTTACAAATTTATCATTTACAATATAAGTACGACATTTTTCCAAGCAATTACAATTAGTGTTTGGCGATTCATGTAAAAACTGCTACATGAGTAATTAACGCATCGCGTTAACCGTGATCGTTTGTAATGACCAAACCTGAAATAAACGTTAAAGGTTATAACCCTACTGTATAGATTACAACTTTAATCACATTTGCAAAACTATCCTTGTTTTACCAAAGAAAGCAATTTACAGAAACGTACTGGGGGGGGGGGGGGGGGGGGGGGGGGGGGGGGGGGGGGGGTTGTGGTCGACAACGCAGTAAAATAATATTACATTCTACTTGGCAGGTCATATCCTATATCAGGCAACAAAAATAAAAACACAGCTGAATAACATGCGACATGCTGAAACTCAAAAGTACAGAATCAAACAGAGTACAGTTTCTACTAGATTTAACTTGCTGAAAGCTGTGAGTCTTAGCTCATATATTCATAGAATTTGATCGACAATTGCTTCAAAATAACAAAAGCAAAAAGTAATAGTAATCAAACCCTTACAAACACTTTTTATTTGCGTAAAAAAAGTCTTTTGTGCTAATTTTCTCCTCGAAGAGCTTGTTGTTCTGAAAACAATTTAAGAAAGAATCGGCTGTAATCACGAGAAATGGCGGTGGGTGCCAATAAAACTTACACCTCAAGTTAGTTCGTCAGCAAGCAAGATAAAATATGCAAACTGTATTTACCAACTTTCTACATATTTTAAAACGCAATCTCTGAAATTTTTGCGTTTAAAGGAAGTAACGACTAAAAGAAACCCGGAAGTGGCGTAATATTACTCTTGGTGTCCCGGATGCGCCGCGATTCGTGAGTCGATCGTGATTTCACACAAGTCACACAATCACGACATCAAGTGTATCATGTCTCAGCTTACAGTACACGCTGTTTGCAGAAAACAATACTTTTCAACATCATGTTGCGTAAATATAATTGTTACTACAACACTATGGGGTTAAGATCGGTTCTGCCCGCATCCTCATTTGAATAACAACAAAAACGCGATTAGAAGGCACACGTTAAGCAATTTAGTAGAATTCTGAAGTTTAAGGCTGCATTGATCAAATTAAACTGCGCTTTGGTCCCACGAAGTGGTAAAACTTGAATGCAAATGAGGTCACAGTTCGTGACAAGCAATGAGGCGTCGTCACGCATCACGAAGTAAGCGAAGGTAAAAACGCACTCAAGCGTGCCAGCAGCGCGAATAATTTCGGTTGGTTTTGTTACAACATTCTAAATTGTAAGCTTTAACAGCTTTGCTAACATTCTCTACTTGACTGTTATGATCGCTTTGGTAAACGAGTAAAATTTCGTAAACATAAACAAATGAAAGTCTTATTTAAAAACATCGAGGGAAATTTGACCACTTTCTCAATGATTTAAATCAAAGTTCAGTTAAGATCAACCGCCAATAATGGGGTGGGGAAAATGCGTGAAAGACAGTCACTTTACAACTATCGTCTTTACATGCATAAAAATTGTGCTTTTGCCACTGACCATTTGCAGTGTTAAAATCTCGACATCAAGCGACATAATGCAAACAAGCTGCTACATGTGATTGGTCGTTAAACAAAAAATCTCGTGAAACAAAACTGATTGCATAAAGTTATAGTTGTAGGAAAATATAACAAAACTAACAAATAATAAATAGTTATGTGGCATTGTGTTTGAAGTGTTAAAATATACTAGTCTCGAAGAATCATACATAAGTGCAAGTATGTAGAGCTCTTCTGGCAAATGTAATTTTAATCTGACGTTTCGACGTCCCATACAGGTCGTCTTCATCAGGGTAAATAACACTGAATGCGACTAGTACAGTGCACGATAAACAAAGGAAAAAAGAATGGAACGCAAGTACGTCATAACGCAACGAAACCACCGCGCGATCACAAATGATTGGCTCTCTAATCTTTAAGCAGGTGCCTGTAGCACGCTGGGAGCATCACGTCTGTTTTGATGATCATTATGTTGCCCGTTGGTGAATATTCCATAGGTTAGGCTACAATATGCTAAAATTCCAGTAATTAGGAGTTTCGGTAAAATGTTTATTGAAAATTATTTACGGGCACAGATTTACCGCCCAAATTCCGGACATGTCCGGGAAATTCCGGACGTCTGGTAACCCTAGTTTATTCCATAGTCTTCACATACCCTAGTCTGAAAGCGCAATGGCAAAAACAGCATTAAAATTGAGAAGCTACGTCATCTAGCGGTGGTGTGGTACTTTTTCAAGCAACAATGGAATAGGTGTTGAGAAAACACGTGGTTAGCGTTGGTTAGCGGGTTTTCAAGTGTGATATTCGGTATTTTGTTACTGTATTTTTTTCTGTAAAAATGTAATGTAAAATTTTATTTAATCATTACATGCTTAAGAAAATATGTGCAACAACTTTATTTGACTAGAAAAGTCTCTCCCCTCGCCAGGAGCTAGCAATCTTTCTGAGAGATTTTGCCAATTTAGTTTGCCAAGCATAACGCGTTGTATTACCGTAGTTACTTTTTGAATAATGTAAACCATCTATGACCGATAAACGTTTCGCAGAAATGGACCATTCAGTAAAAAAGGTTAGTATGGTATTAAAGTATGTTACACTTTTGAAACTAAAAAGATTGCTTCTGTGTTAAACTTTCAAAAGGTTTTCTGCACTATGGGGATATTAGATGCATTTCATAAACTTCACAAGAATGACTAGTTAGTATTTTAAATGTTTTAATATTAAATTATGTACAAACACACATTGTAAAGCAAGGCTTACACAAAAAACAACATTAAAACACTTTTGTACCATATATTGTTTTCAAAGGCTTTTTGAAATCTATAGTTTATTTGTAATTTTTTCGGATGACCTTTTCTTTTATTCTGTTTTTTTTTTGCTCCGATATCCTCTGATACATCTGTGAGAGTTGAAATATGCTGTCATTCGTACATATCTATGCATAGCAATACTTGCTAATTTTTGAATTTCATCAGATAAAATCTCATTAGCCCTTATAGATTTAACTATTGTTTTTTCAGTAAATTCAGCTGTGTTAATATGAGTCATAAAATTCTTACCTGACTATAGATGGTGGGTACCTTAGCAATTAAGGCTGTTTTTACTTGATTGACATTTGTCTAATATTTGTCTTTCAGATTTTGATATTGTGTTGATTAGATTGGCCACTGCAATGCTTACATGCATTCTGCTGTTACCTTCTAAATGTTGAAGGCTGTTGCAGCTGTTATAAAATAAAAATAAAATAAGTTTTTCCTAAGAAACAAGCCAAACTAAATGTTTACCGTTTATTTTCTGCAATAAGTGAAATCTTCAGTCTTTCTACACTACATCGCCGCATTCTTTTAAGGACTGATATAAAATTGCAGTTTTAAATTGCACTTTTAAACAGCAAAATTGCAGTTATTTGTCACGATCCTATGTCAGAGAATTAGTTAAATGTTTAAATATTTGTGTATTACGGAAGAAAATGATAAAAATATTTTGTTTTGTAGATGACCTTACCTTTTGACAGCTTCTGGAAATTGACCAAAAATTTGTTTATACTTGATAACTCAAACCCACACTGAAGGTTTAGAAACTTCTTTATATCCGGGACACAAGCAATATTTTTCAAAGGACTTTGAAAGATCTTGGAGATTGATGGCAGTGGGGCGTGTGAGTGTATTTGAATAAAAATCATGGTTGGTTGGAAGAGGAATGCCTTCAATAAAGCAAAGAAACTGGAGATCTTCATTGACAACAATTTGATACAGGGGACTTACAAAAAAACAGTTGTTTGACAGGTTCCACTTCAAAAAGAACAGTACAGATTGATCATTCATTATGGTTTTTTTCAATTCCCAATCATTTTTTTTTCACCAGCTCCAAAGACTGACTCTAAATTTTCAAGTGATTCATAGTTGACGTTTTTTGGGGGTAACTCATGTTTTTTTAATTATTCTTCTGGGAGAAGTTGATTTAGTGAAGCATTTCTGTTTTAAATTTTGGGATGGTAGTCTACCAAACTTGATCCATTTTCGTTTTGTTGTTGATTGTATGTCATCTTTATTGAAATATGAACTACAGATAAATGCTTTGCCCTGCTTTATTCTGTCCTTGAACTTGTTGTTGGGATCGCGATAATAGAACACAACTTTCAAAATTTTTTTAGCCCAATCATTTGTGTCAACACCATATCTCCCCTTGTTTTGGCCATTTGGAATTTTAAACAAGTTCACATTTTTTGTTTGTGTTGAGTTGCAACAGCCTGATATTGAGCAGTACTTGCCTCTATTATTATTCATTTTCATTTCCAGTTGGAAAATGTCGTTTTATTTACAATCTGTCGATTTTTTTATTGTTTGCTTAGTAAGTGCTTAGAAATGTTTATGTGGTTCATTGATATAAACAAAAATATTTTTTAGTTTAGTTAACAGCAAACCCAACTTACATTGTGCACTACAAGAAACTTTTAATATTGGAGTACGGTTAAACAACGTTTCGTTACAATTAATGTTTGAACTTTCGGAAAGGTCGAAAAAAACTTGGGCCTGGTCGATATACTTGCTGTCCGATTTTTAAGTTTTATGCGACACATACGGTTTGAAAAACACAATTTATGACATATAGTTTAAAATAAAACTTCTTTGCTTCGTTTTTATGAGTTAAACCAAGTAAAAAAAACGCGAATAAAACGCATCGATAGCGCCATTTCTCAATACCGACCACACCACCGCTAGACGGCGTAGCTTCCCACTTTTAATGTATGTGCGCTTTTAGACAAGGGTATGTAAAGACTATGTTTATACCAACTGTTCAACGAATATGTTTACAACCTGTATCACAACAGGAAGTTTTTCGAACGTCACCGCATTTTTGCTTGAATGAAAAACAGCACTGTAGCCTAATGTTCTAATTCTTGCTTCTCGCATATTTATAAAGACGTAAACCTAATTAAGATTTATTGGGGGGTCTTGTTTACACTCACAGCCCCCCCCCCCCCCCCCCCCCCCCCCCCCCCCCCCCCCCCCCCCCCCCCAATTGAAATAAAACAGGTGCGGTCAAATGGGAAAAAGTCAGGTGATGGCGATCGAAAGTAAAACAACATGAAAGCAGCAAAAATACACTAAGAAAATCAGGGCAAAAACGGCGACAAAAATAGCCGTTCCTGTTTAAACAAACATCGGTTCAGAAAGCACAGTGTCCGTTCAAACGGTAACGCTTTAGCAAACCAAAAACTCGTAACATTAATTTAATATGCGTAACATTACAGCTTTTTTTCCAATTTTTTTTTCCTTTGTTTATCGTGCACTGTTCTAGTCGCAATCAGTGTTATTTACCCTGTATATGACGTCGAAACGTCGGAATAAAAATACGTTTGCCAGAAGAGCTCTATAAACTTGATTACAGATCTGTATATGCAACTGAAATACGCATCTAAGAAGTGTATGACTCACGCATCTAAGAAGTGTATGGTAATAATAAACAGTCTATCATCATGAAAAATTGTCAAAACCTACAAAAATCAAATACAGTTTTAAGTTGTAAAGCAATCATTTTATCACTAACATAAAGTTTTTACCCAAATGCACAGCAACGTATTTAGTGAAATGGGAAAGAAAATAGATTTACAGCATTTCAGTTTTTAACAAGTAAAAATATTAGGCTAACCGCGTACAAGCACAGTAAAACATTCACACGATTTAACTAAGATTCACATATAAAGGGTAACTGAATAAATACAAGTTACAATAAATGTATAGGTCACAACAAAATGAATTAGGTACGAACGTTTATGACAGCAAACTTTAGGCACTGAAATGTTTATAACGCTTCAAGTTCAGCAAGCGGAAAATCTTAAGTTACTTTTGAGACAGTTTGGACTAATTAGGGACTCGAATAGTAATCGGAAAATGAGAAGACGTAAGAAACAGTTTGCCCCCCCCCCCCCCCCCCCCCCCCCCCCCCCCCCCCCCCCCCCCCCCCCCCCCCCCCCCCCCCCCCCCCCCCCCCCCCCCCCCCCCCCCCTGGTCCGGCGCGCCTGACCCATATACAGACATAAAAAACCCTGATCGGATTCGTCCCCGGGATGTTCCTGGGTTCTAACCCCGTAAAAAAATACGCACCTCTGCATTAAGTGCAGCGAGAATGCGGTCTGAAAAATTGACCAAGTTAACACTTTTTCTATGTTTAAGCATCGTTTCCTATACGTTCATGTTGGACACTCTTATCTGATACGCACAAGGATCAGATTTGGTAATCACCGCAACATTTAAGAATTTTGTTTGGGTGTAAGTAATAAGTTACGTTTAAGTATTTTAAAACTCCACTTTTTTGAGAACCTTTAATTTGATGAGATGCTTCCCTGCTTCTGTGAAGTCATTTAAGGAAACATGCAAAATACGAATGTTGTGAGCACATGCAGCCAATGGCTCAGCACTTTTATCTGTCAGGATGTTGGAAGACAGATTAACAAATTCCATCTAAATAAAACGAAAAGTTAATGAAACCAGTATGAATTATGTATTTGTGATTAATGTAGTTTTAATTTTTTGATAAATAAACAAGAGCTAAATGAGTGGTCATCGGCACTGATACTTCACACGTCTCTACCAATCCAGGTATTTACTAGTGATGTTACTCGGGTAGGAAAATACCACCCTATATTGACACAAAAGGGTACAGAAAACGGTCGATATCGGTGTAAATATATACACAAATGCCCTTTATCACGCAATATTAAGTCAACAGCCTGATGATATGACGCCAACCCTAAGTATTGCAAAATTCTATTCCATTTAGCATTTAAACTTAGCTTGGTATTATTCCGCAGATCACACATAACAAAAGCTCGCTTTGAACCATTGACCGAAAATCAAAACCTTTGACTTTAAGCTTATTTCGAATTTTGTCACAGAAGTGTCCACTGTTTATGAGACAAGTTCTAAACTGCGTTACAGGTTTCTGATATCAATCAAAATCCCAAATTTGGGTCCATGCGTTAATTAATCTGGTATTCATTTTTTTTGCAATGTTGTATTTTAATGTTCAGTTTCGATGAAGATTACCACGCCAATTGGTGTAGTGCGTCTTAGGTACTTTAAACATTTACATTTCGACAAAAGGTTGCCAGTATACAAACATACAGGTATGCAAAAACTTTCTTGTATAATTTTAACAAATTGTGTAAGTACCATTTTTTAACTATAAAGTTAACCTTTTCACACATGTTATTTACAACAAACAATAGGAAACCAACAATATGACATTCACTATGTGAATGCCGGTCAATTAAAAATCGCTAAATTGCGTGCAGTAGTGGTTCTCAAACTATGGTACGCGTACCATTATTGCTACGCCGGAGTGCCTCATGTGGTACGCAAGTCGGTTTTTGCTACAATTATTCAAGTCAGGTGATGCAATGCACCCAACTGAATAGCCTGGTTGGGGGCAAAACTCGTGACTTGGTCGTTGTTTTGGCTAGCCTTCATGGTTTCAGAAATATGCTGTCCTAGTCAAGTACAACACTCTAATCTCTTGTTTTACCCTTTACAACGGGGTTAGGTGGTACGCAGCGATAGGTGCGCGAACAGTATAAGTTTGAGAACCACTGGGAGTACCGGTTCGACCCCCCCCCCCCCCCCCCCCCCCCCCCCCCCCCCCCCCCCCCCCCCCCCCCCCCCCCCCCCCCCCCCCCCCCCCCCCCCCCCTCCTGCATGCGTGCTGTGGCGCTTAACGAGGTTACCTGAATTGTGGCGCAATGAATGAGAATATATTTGCTGCCAATCGGAAGTACAAATGAATTTGCATCTTTCGAGTCTTTCGGTCAGTGCATTCATGCGGAAGCAGTAGGACGATATAACAATATAACATTTTTTTAATAACATTAACATTTGCCAGGATGTGTTAAAGCATGTTTACAAATGCAACTATCTTATTTAGTTTCTTGTTCCAGAAAGTGTAACGCGAATTAGAACTAAAGGTAAAAACTGTGTAAGCACACATTTACCCGGGTAAATTACAAACATTTGCCCTGTTTTGGAAAAAAGAAAAAGGGTCAATAAAGTAAACTTCAAGGAAAATCATGAGAAATTTCATTTTTTAACAGACTGGGAAACTTTACCGAATGACCTTCACAATTTGTGTGCTAAACACAAAGGACACATTTTGTCAACTTTTAAGCACACCTGCTCATTTTTTGGTTCAAGATTGATCAAACCGTGATGTACCTGTTAATGACATGTTGTAGTTTTGTGCGCCAACAACCGCCATCTTCCCCCCCCCCCCCCCCCCCCCCCCCCCCCCCCCCCCCCCCCCCCCCCCCCCCCCCCCCCCCCCCCCCCCCCCCACACGATGTTGTTTTGCGGAGCCCAGTTTGGCAATCGCAGATATAAGAAGTTGTGAGAGCAAAAGAAAAGCTTATTATTGTTCGCTAAAAGCCACCCATAGTATTAAACCCGAATAAAATAAAACATTTTGCTAACAGCGGTCTGTTGCGGACAGGTTAATTGAAAACTTTAATTATCGACCTTTGCTTTTGTGTGTTCCTGATGTAAGTATTGTTTTAGGTAGCATTTGACACTCTTTTTCTAATAACATTGCTCAATTGGAAATGATAACAAAAACCATATATAACAAGTTAGTTTTTGTAAACTGAATTTACTGTGCATATTTGTTTTTGCGAATTTACCATGAAGAATGTAGAAATGCGTACAATGTAGATGAAATTTTGAATAAGCCGTTTTTGATAGGAAAAAAACACACCATGACACAACCGTAGGGCGTTTAGAGCTGTCTATTTTTCTTGTATCAATGCCGTTTTTGCTATGTCGTTACTTTTCTTAACGTTGTGCGCAGTTGCATGTATATGAATAATTCAATACTTTACCAACCTGTTAAAAATCTAAAATATAATGCATAGCTTTGTATATTTAAATGCTGAACAATAAACGCTGACCCCAGTATTAATGTAAACCGTTAAATAAAATTTCCTGTTACGCCGCTCAAAAATGTTTCTTACAGGTTTTTCCAGGTCTAGTACACCATTGCAGAGTACTCGGACTCTTTCGCTTCCGATGTCACAACTCGCCAGCACCAGCTCACTGATACTTTTAAGGCAAGCAGCCAACGAAGATAAACCCAGATCATCGATTTTGTTGTAAGAGAGGTCGAGTCTCTTCAGCTTTTGTTAAAACAGAATAACACATGTCAAATTTGCTACAACGTAAACATTTGTGTTAGGCTCGAGTATCTGACACAGTGGTGGCAACTGTGGACTGCGTCGATATGGGTTCACAGCAATCCACATTTGTCTGGTGCAGAGATGAAGAGCATTAAGTCGTAACACAAACTTTTTTCATTGACAGATAATTTCGTTATTCGTTGTTACGAATTGTCGCTATGTAATCAAAAGATCTATTATATTGCTTTACGGTTGTGTACATAACGTGGTAGAACGTACACAAATTTGAGAGAAAATATGTTTTGTCATTTATATTAGGATGATCCAAGACTACGGGGATGACTACGCCAATCACTTCACGGAGAACAAAAAGAGGAACTCTTTTTCGACTTGGTTGGATAAACGTAATGAATACTAAAACAAAGTATAAACGAGATGTCTACTTTTGAAATGTAGTGGTTTTTTGCGGCTTTCGCACTACTGCTGACAATGAAGAACGGTATCGTTTATGTAACTTAAATATTCTGCCCCAGTTAATGTAAGAAAATGATGAACTAAAAATAAATCTAAAACAACATTCAAGTTGTTTCTTACAGGTAGTCGTAGCACAGAATCGCAGAGAAGACTCAAACCTTGACTTCCGATCTTGCATTCTTTTAGCACAAGTTGTTCGATATTTCGAAGGCATCGAGCCAATGAAGATGCAGCAACATCACCAATATTGTTTTTAGAGAGGTCGAGGCTCTTTAGCTGATTTTAAAGCAAAATATCACATGTCAATTAGTAACAAAGCAATCGTGAGAAATCAACAATGTCCAAGGTTTGTTACGTTAATGTAGGTCAATTGCATTTGTGTAGTGCCAGAACTATGAGGCAAGAATTATAAACAATGACATTGATAAAGAGTTAAACACGCACCAAGTCTTTGCCCTTTCGTAATGAAATTACGTTTGTTTGATATTGTTTCTAATATTTCTGCTTATTTATGTTACTAACATCATTTTTCTAAAAGCAATTTCATGAAAAATTAGAACAGGAGTATAATATTTTTGTGTCTTGTCGCTAAAGTTGTTTTATAATAAAGTGGACGGTATGTTGTTAATATCACCTAACTTTCGAACATGTATTATATAATCACCAAGCGTACTTAAGTGCCGTTAAGTTTATGAATTAAAATTTTGTATAACCTCGGGCAGAATTGTTATGTTGTTGGCATTGTTTCCTGACTAGTGTAGGGTGAGTTTCAATTGTTAATTGAGTCGGACATTACACGCATAATAACTTTCGTTTGATCCACGAAATATGCCTTTGCACAACAACATTGGAAAAGCTAATGTGCTTTGAGGGCTAACGGATAAGCCTGCCGAGTGTTCTAGAAAATGCTTTACAAATCAGCAAAAAATTCCCCTCGTTAGCACATGCTTCTCGAAGCAAAACTATAATTCCAACTATAGTAATACCGGTTTAGCTCCGAGTTTAAGCACGAAGAAAATACTCTCGACGTCATCAGGAAGGAGAGAAGATTCACTGAAGTCGAGGTCATCAGGAAAAAATGAAGCAACCGACGAAGCAATTCTTCGATCGTTTGTCTCATGAACCCAGCTGCAAACTTTCAAATGATTCCTTTTGGTGGCGTTCTTTGCCCAGTTAAAAAAATTACTCAGCAAAGATTTCTTTTTCATATTTTCAAAAAGAAATTCGATCATCCAAGCTTTCTTTATTGTCCACCCTTCACTGCAGTGCACAGCGACTAGTTTTTCAAGTCGGTGAAAAACCCTAGAATCACCCCCCCCCCCCCCCCCCCCCCCCCCCCCCCCCCCCCCCCCCCCCCCCCCCCCCCCCCCCCCCCCCCCCCCCCCCCCCCCCCCCCTGAGAAAAGTATCTTAGTTTGTGTCCGTCTAATATCGTCAGCTTGAGACTTACATGCTTCGTTACTGATGTGTAAAGAAAGGCGTCGGCTGTGGAAGGTTTAATCCCTGCTTTCTTAAAGTCCTTGTCTTTAAAAACCAATTGGCCGTTTAGAAATGCATCCCAAGCCAATTTGGCCAGTTTGTCCAATTCGCATTCTTGGCCCTTCAGATGATCTGTTGTTACGTAATGGCTACAAGTGAAAGCAAGAACTCGTGTGAGCGAAACAAACTGAATGTCTCCATCGTAATTCACCAGGTAATTGAGTGTCAGTATGAAATTGACAGGAACATAACAGTATGCAAATACAGTGGGGTTTTGGACTAGTTTTTGGTGTATAGCATCATATTTGTCTCCACATATCTGACGTCCGAGTTCATTCTGTGATGTTGGAGTTAAACCAAGTATCTGGACAATAAACTTGGGTCGGTATGATGAATGAAGCTTGTATAGTTGAGCTGGTCGTGATGTAAAAATTTTTCGAGCTCGTGGAAGCAAGTTTCCTCCCGCTAAATGCTTTAAATAGATTTCTGCAGTATATTTTTCATGCAATAGTGGTTTTGAAACTGAAACGGAAAAAAATGGAATAGTAGCTTCATCTAAACCATCGAATATAATCAAAACGTTAGGGTCACTGCAAATGGCAGCGAGTATAATGGTTTCTTCTTCAGGTCCACAATTCCAATCCGAGAACATGGTGGAAATCAGAAACTGGAGAAACGTCATCTCTGCAGTGAAGTTTAGGTACCTTATGACAATGTAAAATATAAACGATACTCTTCCACACAATTGTCCATCTAACGCTTGCAAGGCCCACTTTTTTGCTGAAGTGGTTTTTCCTATTCCAGCTTGTCCAACCACACCAATTACATTCCCATGTTTTTCGATGTAGTTTTGTTTTGCTTCCCTTTCATGCGCTTGGAATTTCTTTTCTGCTTCTTTCTGTGCAATTTGTTTTGCACGAGACAACATTTCTTCACCGGTAATGTCACTTTTTGGTGTTTTGTAAAGTTCCTCTTTGTAGTGATAATGTCCTTCTGCTTGAAATTCGTCGTCAATTTGTTGTGGTTTGTTGATTATGGCAACGGGAACGGGTTTTATTGGTTGGTCTAAAAACTCAGCTAGTGACGATTCTTCACTGGCGGTGGCTTTAACCTCTCTCTTTAGTCGAGCCTTCAGTTTCTCACCTAAACAAGAAAAGCTCTGTTAAACGCAAATCGCATCGCGCTGTTATACAGTATCGTTATGTAATTATGTTGTGAAATTTGAAATGCTTTTTTGTTTGCAACTAACGAAACATGTACTTACATGTTTCTTTTCCCGTGATTTTTTTTGTTTGCTGGTGTTGATATGCTGAAGACTGGGCTGCTGAGGAAAAGCTTGTTGCTGTACCAGGTTGTGTTGTAGTAGGACGAGGGATTTCTGGTTTTTTGTCAAGTGATGAAATCGACTGGTTGCTGCATTTGTGTGTTTGATGTGATGAAGCGGGTATTTCATCAACTGATTTTGGCGAGGTTTCGTCCTCCAACGAAATTGGTGCAGGTGGCTGTGTTGAAGTGTGGGGTTGTTCGTATGATTGCTGTACCATTTGCTTCTGCTGAACAAGGGTATAATAGTTGTGGTGATGCATTTCAACTGGTGCGTTGTACACTGGTCCAGTTGTGTGGGTGATTGTGTCACCAAACTGTGGCGCTTCTACTCTCTCCTGCAAAACACAAAACATTTTTAACATTACCAAGTGCATTTCGTCTTAATCTCTTACCATGTTTAGAACTTTGTTGTCTGGACTAAACGGAGACGCTTGCCCAGGACGTGGTTGTGGTACAATATTTCTAGATTGTTGGTGTGAGCTTGTTTGGGGTACAACGTCACCTTGGGGTGAGGGGACAACGTGGCCAGATACTTGTTGTTCAATTTCTCCAGACCCCAGCGGCAGCCTGGTTGGTGTTTCAACGTCACCCATTTCTTGTGTCAAGTTGGGTTGGGGTCGGTCTTGTAGATTTGGCGATACAGTCGGATTAGATACTCCGTTTCCAGACTGGTTTACTTGGTTTTCTGACATGTTCGAAGCAAAGTTTATCTAGTTTAAATCTCTCCTAATGTGTAAAAGCTTCGCCAAAACTGAAAATATGCGTGATAACTTAATGAATCCAATATGCATTGCTGCGAAAAAAAAAATGATTTCTTATCACCGAAAAGGCCGCCATAACATCTGTCTAAGCGTCTAACAAAGTAGAGACCTTCCAATCTGTATAAAACTACACTAATTGTTAACCAGCAAATTACTCCCATGGGACCTCTGTCTGTGTAACTGACTGTCCAGTGTGTATATACCATGGGCTACAAACCACTGCGCCAACTGCGCTAAAAAGTACTTTCGAATCCTTTACAATGTACCAACCAACAAAGGATGAAATTCCTGAATCATCTACTTCAGTATGCATAGACGTTTTCAAAAAAATCACGTTTGGGAGTCCTATGGGCGAACCGCTTGGTCATTCGCGGTAAAACTTTGTAAAACTAACTAACATGTGTGTAAATTTTAATATACGTTTAAAGCACCCTTTCTAGACCACAAGTTAACATCAAGCGTAAGACAGAAATAGGGAAAAAATACGGACAAAAACATTACGAGGAAAATAGATAACAACTGGTCTCATAGACCAAAAAATGGTGTCTGCAGTAAAGTGATTTTGCCATTATCATCTAGGTCAGTGGTTCCCAACCTTTTTGACCTTGCGGCACCCTATCAAAGAGATAAATGGTTTGCAGCACCCTGGCAAAACTGGACCAATTTTGGTTTCTGTATTTCAAATAACTGTATGAAACAACACAAATTGAGCTGTACAGTGTAGCGCGTGTAAACAAAAGTCAGTGTGAAATTTGGGCTTGGCTTCTTGCACAAAGTCCCTTATTGTGAAGGCACTTTCGATGAAACCACCCGCATTTCTTCTTCGACTATAAGTAGTCGTTCTCGTTTTTTTTAGTTTTTATGTTCGTTGATACGGAAAATCCACTCTTACATAGGTATGACGAGGAAAACTGCAACAAAAGCACAAACGATTTCTTTCCAACCCAAAGATGTTCATTTATAAATTTTATGCTTGTGCATCAGCTTAAAATTTCCATCGTTACGCTTAAATTTTTCATAGTTATGCTATTGGAACTTGTTTATGAAAAGAAACGCAACGAGTCGAAATCTCTTTCACTTGTTTTTTTTGCTTGGCGAGAAAGCAAAGCTTACCGCGAAGTATAAACTTGCCGCCAGCGACTTCCCCATGGAGCGAATCTCCAGAATGGAGCTGGGAAAATTGTGAGACGCGAAACTTAATGCACACTGAAACTCGGTTACAAATAAATTCCGCATTTGACGGGTAAAAGTTAAAGTAAAGAATGGGTCGCAGTATTGAAATATCAATATCTCGCGGCATCCATGAACATTGCAATTGGCACTACAGGGTGCCGCGGCACCCCGGTTGGGAACCACTGATCTAGGTCAACGACGTCGCTATTGAAAAATGCGCTTGGATGTAAAAGGTAGATGGTAAATTGGCTTAGATTTGACCACACTTAAAACTGTGCAAACACCACTAGCATCAATTTTTACTTTACGACCTAATTATTATCAGACAAACTTCGCAAATCATACACTGTGTAATTTGCAACGTAGTGTATGGAGTTTGGGTTAAGTTTCATTAATTTAAATTGGTTAAAAACTCGACCAAAAATGGCCATTTATGACACGATAATAATACATATGTTTTTCATTTGCTAAAATTCCGCCGCGGGCCACGGAAAAACGCGTGTTGGAGACCACTGTTTTAGAGGTAGTTTATAAAATAACTGATTTTGTCATGATTCGAACAAGGCTTATACTTGGCTCACCTTTGCACAAAAAAGCTCACTGAGCAAAACCGACTGAGGTAGTTTGAAGCGTCCAACAACCCGTCCGACCGCTATGTTCTATTGACTCGTATTATGTTACCTGTTGCCACGAAGCTTAATGTAGGGACGCCGGCTTGTGAACAGCGCATCGTCCACTTTCATCGTTTTTAGACGTTCGTCAATTGACAAAGTTACGAGCACAAAAATCACTTGGTTGTTTTTTGTTTTGTCTGAAACTTGTTCAATGAGGACTTTAATCAACTATGTCTTTGACACCAACTTGTTGTGAATGGCGATTGCAAAACTATAAACATAATCGTCGTCATAAAAAAATACATTTGCTTCAAAATTTGTTGCGTCGAGATCTTAAGGTCACAACAATCAGCCACCCTGAAACGAACAAGATTCGAGCCAGAGTCACCTTACAAACAAAAGTTCCTCGGACAAAACAACTGACGTACGAGGCTTCTCACGCAACTGCGTTGCTCCATTCATTTGTATTATTACTTGTTGTCCGTGTATACAGGCACCAGTTTTTACTTGTCACAAACCTTCGCGTCAATTGACTACTTGTATCATGTTGCGTGATTTTGTCTCCGAAAGTTTCGAGCACAATCGGCAGAACAAGATCTATTGTTTCCGNTTGCGTGATTTTGTCTCCGAAAGTTTCGAGCACAATCGGCAGAACAAGATCTATTGTTTCCGTCGCGCGGTTCCGATCCAGACCCGACAATACTTGAAATGGTAATACTAAAACTTGTAAGGCACTTTGCAGCTTCATGCTTATCCAAAGTAAGCCTATTGTAATTCTACGTCTTTTCCAAGAGCTTGCGTTTGGGCCAGCACATTTCTATTTTTTATAGCGGTCCGTTTGGAATTTATTCGAAGGATCGCCGTCCAAGCGAAATAAAGTTTCAATTAACATTGAATGTGGATTTACTCCTAAGTCCCTCCGCGACATTTTGTAAAATAAATTCTGCAGCATATGATGCAATCCTGAAATAGGAAACATAGAAATGATCCAAAGTCAGTTTATTACACAACAGACCAGAAAATATAAATTGTACGCGAATTGCCTTCGTTTATTACCAGTGGTGGTTTTCATTTTTTTATCCCGCATACCATTTTAACAATCAAATGTAATCTGCGACACCCTTTCAAAAAGTTCCGCATTTGTTTTCATATTCACAAAAATAAACTTAAACTGTAGGTTAAGACAAAGAGTCTAAGCTTACTGGTCCTTTCAGGTTATATGCACAAACCGGTTATCCTGTCGCATCACATTGACACGCCTCACTCGATATAAGCACATTTTCCTATTTTAACGCCAGTTTTGACTGACAAGTTTTTGATTAAACTACAAAGGCATAGCGCAAACCAATAAAATTCATGCCAATATTTACAAACACCAGTATTTATGAACAGTCATATTAAATTTGGTGCACAATATATCAAACTAATCAAGAAGCGAGTAGTGCGTAGATATTTTTAACACAAAAACAATACATTTATTGAAACAACTAATACAAACCGTCTAACGCAATGGATCTTGACCTTTTTTCATGTGTACGGTTTAAACGTTTGTTAGTTTGTAACGACTGACAAAAGCATGTAAATTTGTGTTAATTTACACTACATTCTAAAGCAAAATAAACACATTAGTAAGAGAAGTTTGCAGTAGTTGTTATTTTTTAACAATTGTACAAACCATAGTGAAACTTTACGTTTATGAATAGGCTTTAGCACAATTTCTTCTGCTTTCCCCATATTGGTTAACCCCTACACGTACCCCTGAATAGGAACCCCTGGTAAAAGGTGATATTACAACAAGACTATTTGCTAAAACAGATTGTCACATAGAGTATTTTCTAGTTCAATCGTCCAGAGAACTAGTTTCCAACTGTCCACAACTATATTCTTCCGCCGCTGTTTGTTAAAGACNTCGCGTATTAAATTATACTTCAAAAAATGTGCCAACTTAACGCCAAAGGAATGGACATTGTGTGAGCTGAACTCCGTTTGTCTCTCGTTTCTCTCACCAACCAAAGCATTCGTTGTGTTTTGTGGTAACGAGCAGTTTGCAAGGTCAACCACCCAACCTACGCCGTGACATTTTTTATGCATTAATTTGATAGGCTTGTGGCGTCTAAAACTGGCGTCCATAAAGTCAGCTGCTTGACAACCGGTAACATAATACCAATGAATAGAACAACGCGCTTTGAGGGGGTGGATCCCGACCCACGCCGGTTCTGAACCGAACAATACTCGAGCTGGGGTCACCTTCTCAAACAAAAGAGCTAACCGCGTTGTTCTATTCATTTGTATTATGTTACCTGTTGCCAAGCAGCTGACTTTAAGGACGCCAGTTTTAGACGCCACAAACCTGATTAAATAAATGCATAATCACGTTATCATGCCACCATAGCTTGTCGACTAAGCTGCCATGCTCTATTTATCCCATTTTGTCAACGATTTTTTATAGCGTTTGTTAGTGTGTTTTTGCGGCAAATAGTCATAGGTGAAAACTTTTGTTGGGCTGAAAACCCGATTTTGTGCAAAGCAGTGGTAAGGTACAAAGTTGAGCCGGGCTAAAATGTTTCATCAAGTCACTCACAAAATTGCACACGAAACGAATTTATAAAAATTTCGCGTTTTTTGTGCTGAAGTTACAAACATCACATTATACTGGTAGAGGTTAACCACGAATCTCAAACGATGTGATGGCATATTGGATATAGCCTCGCTTTATTTCCATTAACAGAAAGTTTAAATAGGAGTTGAGCTTATTACGTTAAAAACAATCGGTCGAAATTGCTAAATAGCGGAGCAAGATCAAAGTTAAAAATGGCCAAATCATCACAAATATAAATCTGCAATGCTTTAGTTTAGATGGAAAGAATTTCGATAAAATCATCACTAATTTAAGGGAATGCGATTTGTGCTTAGGTTACTTTTACTTGAACGGTTTACTGAACAAAAGCGTCCGGAATGATTGGAAAGCTTCCTATACACCCAACCGCATTGTTTCGTTGTATTATGTTACCTGTTGCCCTGCAACCGGGTGTTCGGACGCCGCTTGTGTACGTCACATCGTCTAGCCACATTGTTAAGAAACCCTTTGCCATTTTACGACAGTGCCGAGCACAAAGATCACTTAGTTGTTTCCAACCTTTCGTGCTGTGACAACCCTTTCAAAGTTTACTCTTTTATCTTTGGTTGACATCAAAGACTTAGTGTAAAGCAAACACTCCACACAAACAAGTAGGCAACTATTAGTTCTACTGATGAGTAACATTTAGTGGAGAGCGACGTTATTCGAACGGTCTTTTCTAAACTCTACGAAGCGCAAACATTACACAAAACGTTAAAATACATTTTTGTGACAAATGTATGAGCGAAACTTTGACCACAAACATAAAACATAATATCGATATTAAAACCACCGGCAAACAAACACTGTTGCAAATTGTAGCATCTGGTATGACTGAATACATTTGCTTAAAAAGCAACGTTACTCGACTTGTCGAAAAACAAGTGAGTGACGTTAACACGCAAAAAATAAAGCGAAATTGTCTCAGACAAACATCTTAAACGATACCAACTACTGTACCCTGAGTGAGGTGACTGTGACATATAAACGTTAAAACCTACTATACAGCATGTGTAAAACGGATTTTCAATGCGAAAACATAGGATTTTCCAACGCATTAAAACTAACAACAGTTGCACAAACAGTACTCTTACCATCAACGTTTATACAGATAAGTTTTTTTGTGACACACAAACAAGACACTAAACCATAATTTTACAACCAAGTGTCGGTGTTATTCAAACTTAACACAAACAAATGAAAACATTGTGGTTATTACAGTATAAATACAACGAAAAAACATTAAACACGACGCACCACCAGTCTTCCTTTGATATTTCCTTTGAAGGTTCAAGCTCGGACTTTCAATAATGCAAAAAATACTACCGCAACTTATTTTCATGACGGATAAAATAGCAGCCAATTAAACTGTACAAAATAATAGCGTTTTCCTGAAATTACTACTGCACAAACATATTGTCCACATCTATACTGAAATGTACAAAAAAAAACAATCATCATAAACTTGTAAAAAAGGTTCCCAAAAGCTGAAACCATCTGTTAACACCTGTATTGACATAAACAAGTATCTGACAAGTGACAATGACACAAATTCAGAAGCACCGCCACACAAGTAGGTGGGTGAACTAAGATTTTTAATGGCGCCTGCGTAACGTCTAAAGAGAAAGGAGCATTTAATGTACGTGTCTAGCCGGCAAAAATAAGTGCAAGAACTGCGACAAGAGAGGCAAATCGATAACATGTTCATGAAATACTGGGCATTTGGAACACATCACTGCAGGGTGTATTGTTGGAAAGTATAGCAAAGTTTATAATTATCTGCTAAGAATTAGAATTTATGACGAAAACCTTCAGGGAATTGGCGTTGAACAAATGCACACAGTAATATTTTGATCATTGAATTTTTCATTGAATTTTCGACAAAAGGTAAATTACATCTAATTTGACATGCTTTGGGGGTAAATATAAGCAAGCGAAAATGTTCAAAGATGCGGAAATATTGTGTTAATAAAAGTTATACTTTCAAACGGTTAAATTTTATCTTTGTAATGTGCCAAGAGCTAAACAAGAAAAACATGAAGATGTTGTATAAATTACATAAACAAAGATAAAACCTAAAAATAAGTGAACATGGGAAAGGGGATCAGCAAACTACGCTTTAGTCCCATCAAGCGGTAAAACTTGAATGCAAATGAAGTCACAGCTCGTGATAAGCTTTGCGGCGGCGTCGTTACGCATCACGAAGTACGCGGATGTGAAAACGCAATCAAGCGCATCCAGCTTCCAGCAAATATGTTGCATTGCGCGCGTTTTTGTCGTTGAAAGCAAAATAAAACCACCAGATTATTTTTGCTCAGTTGTTAACATTGCGAAACGGACCGTTACAATGTTTGTGACCAAAAACGCATTATCAAAAAATATCTTGTTGTATTTTCATGTATTTCATGGGGGGGGGGTGCATGGCGCGTGTTTTGGTCGTTGAAAGCAAAATAAAACCACCAGATTATTTTTGCTCAATTTTTGACATTGCAAAATGAACCGTTACAATTTTTGTGACTGAAAACGCATCATAAAATTAAAAAAAAAACTTGTTTTTTATTGAGTTGAATAACATTGGTTTATGACAAAATACAAAAAACAAGCAATTGTGGGATAAGTCCGGTGTAAATAATTTGAGTTAAGCAGTGTAAAGAAGTGACAATTATTTCAAACTAAGACATTTGGCACAAATAAGTAGTAATCTCGCTATACAATTGTAAACTCCACGTAACTGGCGCACAACCAGTTGACTTATTAGGCACATCGACTGGTTACTGACACCAAGCGACGGAAAAAAGAAATGTACAAATGCGAAACAAAAATTTACGAGCTATCTTACCATAAAATATTGTGTACATATTTTGACAGTTAACATGCAAGTTCTACATATTAAGTACAAATCATTTTTTGTCGGGTTATTATGTAGAAACATGGCTACTTTTTTAACTTTTACCTCACAACATGCACTTACCGATAATCGTGGAGACAGTTGTAATTGCGTTTATAATTCACTAGCCAGTAGGTTTGTTTATCTTGTCACATGAATGTAGTTTGCTACCGAACAAGATGTAACCAACCTTTCATCAAGTTAAGCAGCAACTGAACCAGAAATTAGATACAACGATCATAATTCCAATTTAAACAATACGACATAATTGCCACTCGAAACATTTTTTCTGCTCACTGGGGTTGAAAATTTGGAACAGTAACTAAAATTGGCCGGGGGGGGGGTCACAACATGCACTTACCGATAATCGTGGAGACAGTTGTAATTGCGTTTATAATTCACTAGCCAGTAGGTTTGTTTATCTTGTCACATGAATGTAGTTTGCTACCGAACAAGATGTAACCAACCTTTGGGGGGGGGGGTTACATATTACAAAGACATACAGCAAACTACAACAAAACATTGTTTCTGCTCACTGGGGTTGAAAATTTGGAACAGTAACTAAAATTGGCCTGAAAAATGTGTTTGCAAAGATCAAAACATTTTATTGTGGGTCGTTATACCTGCCTATACCTGCCCAAAGGCAGCCTACTACTTTCGATATCTGTTGTTTTTTTTGTAATTTTCTTTTTTATCTAAGTTAAAAAGCGAATCGAACAAAAAGGGTACTAACGTCAAAATCGTCAGTGATATATTTTAAACCCTGTAAAGCAAGTGGAGTCTGATCGCAAGAAAAAAGATGACACAGTTAAATTTGCACAAACAGGGGAATACGGCTTTCATGCAATCCGACACCTGAACACGTGGGTAACCACTTCGTCGCCACATATACAGCTAAACAAACTATGTGAAAAGTTGGTATAGCTTTAGTTATTGTATGATATTGGTTACAACAAATCTATGCGACGCGACACAAAATATTGGTTACAAAGCAAATCTATGCGACGCGACACGCAATGGGAACAAATGAAGGGGGGGGGGGTTTTAGTTATCGCATGATATTGGTTACAACAATTTACAAAGCAAATCTATGCGACGCGACAGGGGGGGGGGAGTATGATATTGGTTACAACAATTTACAAAGCAAATCTATGCGACGCGACACGCAATGGGAACAAATGAAGCTGTTTTTATTGTGTTTTTGCACTAGAACAACGTTGCTTTATTGCTGGCACTTGAAGTTCTGACCAGTTTTTGCTGATGTTAAACTAATGATTGTAAGGCGGATGCATGTAAACAAAACGCCCAAAAAGAAACGGCCACTTTTTGATGTCATTCATTCACTATAGCTCGGAGACATGATACAAAATTGGTTTGGATGCTCTGGACTGACAAAAGTGCGCCATTTCGCGACCATGTTGTCGGCGAAATATATTTTAAGGCATAACAATTTTTGTTTTTGAAACTTAAAAACTTTATCTACACACATTTAACGTCTTTTAAGCTACAAAGAAAAAGGAGGCAACCAACCTGGCATTTATACGGTATGTTAAGGCAAATAAGGCAGCCCTACACCTACACACGTCGCAAGAAAACACAGCCACATACGATATGTACGTTTGCATAATAAAACATATCGCATCATTCCGGTCAGCTTATACAACGCAGCATGAAATTTTTCTGCAAAGGAGCAAAAGGTGAGGCCTGTAACATTTTGCACGGGTGCTATGTTGTTATTTCAGACAATATCGAGAAAACCCCCCCCCCATATCGCATCATTCCGGTCAGCTTATACAACGCAGCATGAAATTTTTCGGCAAAGGAGCAAAAAGTGAGGCCTGTAACATTTTGTACGGGTGCTGTGTTGTTATTCCAGACAATGTCGAGAAATTGCGCAATCACCAGGCGTGTTTCGCAATTATACGAACTTTCAACATTTGTTTAGTTTTTCAACGCTTTTAATGTTTGCCACGATATTCAGAAGTCAGATATCTACATAAATGACTTAGCATGGATTAGGAAGAAAGAGCACACAAAAACTTACCAATCTTTTCATGGAGAATTTGGCAAAGATGTAAATGTCGTGCAGAGGGTCTGGATTCAATTTCTCGGTTTCCCTGAGCACTGCAACCACCTTCACCTGCATCGGTCGCCTCACAAACTTCCATGCTAAGTTTTTGTCGTCTCAATCAGGCAATGTAACCAGGTGGCATTTTATTGCAATACCTGTGTGCCATACAGTAAAAAAACAGATAAATACGGGATAGCTTAGTATTATTTGTAACTTTTAAATATTTTTCAATTTACAACATGGTGTAAGCAATGAAAGAAAATGTTAGGAAGTAAACAGGTTTAGGGGCATAAATATATAAAACATTACTGAGAAAAAGAAACAAGTTTAAGAGACCTGTCCATTTCCAATACTCAGTAGGCACGACCGTGCAGTATATTTGAATATTTAAAACATCCCTCTTTGCCAAGATCCACCCTGGACCTTAAAAATCAATAAAAGATGCACAAAGAAAAAAACGTTTAAATGTACTGCTAATGTGCTTCTCTTCCCAACTACCATCACTAGCACTAGTTGACCACCCCCCCCCCCTGGCATTTTATAGCAATACCTGTGTGTCATACAGTAAAAAAACAGATAAATACGGGATAGCTTAGGATTATTTGTAACTTTTAAATATGTCAATTTACAACATGGTGTAGGCACTGAAAGAAAAGGTTAGGAAGTAAACAGGTTCAGGGGCATAAATATATTAAACATTACTGAGAAAAAGAAACAAGTTTAAGAGACCTGTCCATTTCTAATACTCAGTAGGCAAGACCGTGCAGTATATTTGAATATTTAAAACATCCCTCTTCGCCAAGATCGACCCTGGACCTTAAAAATCAATAAAAGATGCGCAAAGAAAAAAACGTTTTTGTGGATTAGCATTTACACGTACTACTAATGTGCTTCTCTTCCCAACTTCAGCATAAGCCATCACTAGCACTAGTTGACCAGGTTTGAACTCATGGCATACAACCCCCCCCCCCCCCCCCCCCCCCCCCCCCCCCCCCCCCCCCCCCCCCCCCCCCCCCCCAGTCAACTAGTGCATGGGTCAAGTTGAAGTCGCAGGACTTGCTTGATCGATTAAATATTAGTTACAGATTTAAAAATTAGAGCTTCAAAGTTTTTGTAAGTTAAAAGTTTATAATTACCATAACGGCAGTGGTCTTGAGGTGTTTCTAAACAGGGAAATTCTTGTGAGTTATTTGTTTGTTTGGATCCAACATTCTGATTGCTATTGGTTTTTAGTAAACTCATTACTCTCACTGAATATTACAGATAAACAAATGCTTTTACCTTTTACACATCAACTCCTGAACAATGGCCGATCATTATGTAATAAAGCTTTATGGTTCTAGCTGATTTCAATTCATCAAATCTATTCAACACAAACAACAGTGCCAAATCAGTTATGTCAACACAAAGCAAGATTTCCTCGAATTGAAATGACCTAAATATCATTTTTTTATTACATTTGATACACAAGGTTTCGGTATTTTTTGTTGACTTGTGTAATACCTTAAAAAGTAAAAAAAATTATGTAAATTTATGTTTTGTACATACCTGATAATAATTCCAATGTGGTATGCCACAAGCCCCCCCCCCAAAAAACGTTTTTGTGGATTAGCATTTAAACGTACTATTAATGTGCTTCTCTTCCCAACTTCAGCATAAGCCATCACTAACACTAGTTGACCAGGTTTGAACTCATGGCATACAACCCTGTGCTGCTCATGGGATAAAGTTATTAGCTTAAACCAGGTCAACTAGTGCATGGGTCAAGTTGAAGTTGCAGGACTTGCTTGATTGATTAAATATTAGTTACAGATTTAAAAATTAAAGCTTCAAAGTTTTTGTAAGCCCCCCCCCCCCCCCCCCCCCCCCCCCCTACCATAATGGCAGTGGTCTTGAGGTGTTTTTAAACAGGGAAATTCTTGTGAGTTATTTGTTTGTTTGGATCCAACATTATGATTCCTATTGGTTTTTAGTAACTATTAAACTTATTACTCTCACTGAATATTACAGATAAACAAAAAAACCATTTACACATCAACGCCTGAACAATGACCGATCATTATGTAATAAAGCTTTATGGTTCTAGCTAGTTTCAATTCATCAAATCTATACAACACAAACAACAGTGCCAAATCAGTTATGTCAACACAAAGCAAGATTTACTCCAATTGAAATGACCTAAATATCATTTTTTAATACATTTGTTATACAAGGTTTCGGTATTTTTTGTTGACTTGTGTAATACCTCAAAAAGTAAAAAAAAATATGTAAATTTATGTTTTGTACATACCTGATATAGTGATAATAATTCCAATGCGATATGCCACAAGAGGATTATTGTCTGTGTTTTCCATCAGCAGTCGACTTCAGCAAACCCTCAATGTGACGGTTCATTTATGTTTACTTGCAGATAGATGGCAAACTAAGGTAAATCATTATCATGAACAAGTTTTTTTTTTCATTTTTATTTTATGATTTGATTATTCAATTACCTTATTATCCATGATGATATTTTCTATCGGTCCCCCCCCCCAGATGGCAAACTAAGGTAAATCATTATCATGAACAAGTTTTTTTTTTCCATTTCTATTTTATGATTTGATTATTCAATTACCTTATTATTCATGATGATATTTTTCCCTCGGCGACAAACAAGTGAACAACAAAGCAACATATCTCGGATTGGCAAACATGAGAAAATGTTTGCCAACACATGATCAGGCAATTCACTGGCTTTAAACTGCAACAAAAACAAAAAAAAATCAGGCTAAACTAATACTTTTGATCACACCTTTTCCCCAGGGGTGTAAAACATTTAGCCCGTTGCGGCCCTCCTGTGTGTTTTACTCAGGTGGAATACCCTGTTACATGATAAATCATTCTCTATTAGGGGTAAATGCAATATCTTCTCAGGATGATGGAAATAGCCCATGTTTAGAATCAGCAATTGCGATTGTTGCATCATTCTATGCCATCATTTTCACACAAAGCAATAAAGCATTGTTTTTTTTACTCTGCTACACTGTATATCTGTGGTATTTACTACAATATAGTTTTTTAATGTAGTTTTTGCCATTAATGAACATTTTACTTTTAACTCATGCAATGTTT
>QLIY01001286.1:0-44515 GCA_003260075.1 Phallusia mammillata | reverse complement strand
CGACTTCAGCTCATCACTAGTTCGATATCTTTTTTCGCAAATTGTGCAGGGATGACGTTTTTCATCAGTGCGAATGAGTATGTGAGATTTTAAATGAGTAGGTCTTCGAAACTTTTTCTCACAAATTTCACATTTGAATGGTTTTACATCAGTATGAATGGGAAAATGTCTTGTAAGGTTAAACTTTGTGCGAAATTTCTTAGCGCAAATATGACATTCAAAAGGCCGATCATTGCTATGAGTAAGCATGTGTCGTTTTAGAAGATAGGCAGCAGCAAAACGTTTTTCGCACAGTATGAACTCGATTGTGCAGCGTCAGGCTGGCATTACTTTGGCATGTTTTTTTTCGCAAACATTACACCTGACTAGCATTTTCGTTAACAGTCAGATAGTTCTTAACTAAACCTATATATTTTGAAAAAAGCTGAAAAAAAATTCAAATCATCTGCGTAAGAGATTGATGTAGCGCAGACAAACATTACATTTAAAGTAGATAATAATATCGCCATACTATCGAAGTGGAAAACCGNNNNCTCGATTGTGCAGCGTCAGGCTGGCATTACTTTGGCATGTTTTTTTTCGCAAACATTACACCTGACTAGCATTTTCGTTAACAGTCAGATAGTTCTTAACTAAACCTATATATTTTGAAAAAAGCTGAAAAAAAATTCAAATCATCTGCGTAAGAGATTGATGTAGCGCAGACAAACATTACATTTAAAGTAGATAATAATATCGCCATACTATCGCTTGGGAAAACTCTAAATTATAATGGTAGCCGAAACTGTATTTATTGCCAATATTCCCAAAAAAAGTTTTCTTTCCGTCCTGGCAAAATAATAAAACTGGACTGTTTTGATGGTATGTTGATTCACTACCATACAATTCTTTGATCGACTCGTTTGTGTTGTGGAAATAAAATTGCGCACCTACCTACCTACTAACTAGAATCAGTACTAAATTTGGCAGACTGACAAGACACTGGTCAAAACGTCTACTCGCCCAAAGGAAACCGAAGTAATCTTTCAGTGTCACGCTTGATTGCAGTCCTGCTTTTTTGCTCGAGGCTGTACTGTACGGTGGCCACATGGACGATTGTTGTGGTTTTCACCAACCAATGTTCCATTTATATAGCGCAAAACTATCTATATGCCGATACTCCTTATGATAAAATAAACATTTGTGTGTCATACATACACGTCGTTACATAATTATGGAAAAGAAATACAAAACCTAGGCAACTGTCGGGTGTTTAGAAGTGTTCAAGTGGGCATGGTCCACTAATTCGACGCAACCTTTAATCCAAATTGGGTCAAGCGTGCCTTTCGCTGCTCGTGGCTTTTTAAAGATTTGTCGGAGAGTGGTGTTTGTGTTGGCAAACAGGTTTTCTTGCCTTGGGAATGCTTGGATCCATGCGAAAAGCCTGAGTGTAATCAGCGCTTTTTTGCTGACGTTTTGCAGGGCTTAACCCTGTAGATCTGACTCCAGTGTGTTTGGTTATGTGAAGTGTTTAAAGCTAGGGAAATCCAAATGCTGACTCTGCCATGTATGTTCAAGTGTTATTTCTAATGAACTTTTCAATCTAGAATTTGAGCCCCAAAAGCAAATGTTTTAGGAAACCTAACCCGTTTCAGAAACTGTTCATCGCAAACTGAATTTGATTACCAATGTGTTTATGGTGTGCAATATGGAATGGAATAATTTTGTTAGACCTGAAAGTCTCAAGCGGACCAAAACAAGTTCGGAAATCTTTTGTGGAATCCACAGAGCTATAGCTTCTAGCCAATATGCGTCTGAAGCATTTAAACATGTGACCTGTCAAACTTGCTACAATGTAAGTTACT
Organism: Phallusia mammillata; assembly: GCA_003260075.1. Lineage (NCBI taxonomy): Eukaryota > Metazoa > Chordata > Ascidiacea > Phlebobranchia > Ascidiidae > Phallusia > Phallusia mammillata. The sequence continues at coordinate 42,671 of QLIY01001286.1, read as the reverse complement.
ATTTGATAAGTTTCTACGCACCGTAATTCGAAGTAAATATTTATTTCTAGGTTCTGTATTGTTCGTCCATATACAACAACGGTAAATACAAACTTGTTCAACTACAACCGTGATTCAATCCTGAGGCGTTACAAGGTGTGGCGATTTTTATTTGTACCAGCTGAATCGATGACAAACAAAGATATATTTGATAAAGCTTAACACTACAAAACCAAGTGATGCAAACAGGAAAGGAAAGGTTGTTTATACAGAAAAAAGTAACTCAATTCTATATCTATTTAGCATGCTGTGTATCGATTTTGTGCGGATGAACAAAAACCAACATAGAATCAATGTACACTTTTATTTCCGCTACAGCATAAAAAAGTGGAAATAAGATAAGGAAAGTGTTTGTCAAGTTGCTTCAAAACGCTCTAGGTTACCATGTTGAATTGCACCCACCACTATTAACAAAAATGACTGTTGGGGTCTAATTTTGTTCCAGTCCACTAAGCCGATAAAATACATGAAAATACAACGATAGCAGATGACAGATACATTTTGTTTGTTTCATCAATTCTCATAATATCTATACCGATGGTGCTACTTTGGTATGGCATCTTTTTGTATGGGAATTTGCGTTGCTTAATTGACTAAATCTTTTGTCACAAAATTTGCAGTTGTAAGGTTTTTCTCCAGTATGGGTCCTATTGTGATTTTGCAGCTCCCACATGGTGCGAAATTTTTTGTCACAAGCAATACAAGCATGACTTTTTTTCCCACTGTGGATCAAGATGTGTCGGCGCATTGAGCTCAGATGTTTAAATCGTTTGTCACAAATTTCACAATTGTATCGCATCTCATTGAAGTGAACAACAGAATGTTTTGATAAATCACTGGCGGAGGAAAAACGCTTTTCACAAATCTTACATTGATGAGGATTTTCTCCAGTGTGAACCTTCATATGAATGTTGACAAAACTGCGAAGCCTAAATCGCTTGTCACAAAAGTCACATTTGTATTTTTTTTCTCCGGTATGGATCAATGCATGCCTGCGCAACTCTTTGTCTCTACGAAATTGTTTCTCACATTCCATACATTGATGCGGTTTGACATCACTGTGAACTATCAAATGGAGTGTAAGGTTGCGCAGCCGATTAAATTGTTTTTCACAAACTTTACACTGGTGTATCTTTTCCTTCCTGTGGATGTAACAATGAATGTTTAACTTCTGTTTTGTAGCAAAATCCTTTCCACAAACTTCACAATGAAACGGTTTCACGTCGATGTGGGTTGACATGTGAATTTGCAAGCCTCGAGCTGTAGCGAATGTTTTCTCGCAAGTCTCACACTTCGGAACAATCCCAGCATGAAGCAATTTATGCTGTTTTAATACCCAAGAAGAAGAAAAAAATTTTTCACACACGTTACATCGAANGAAAAACTTTTTTCACAGACGTTACATCGAAAGGTCTTCTTCTCTTGATTGTGCCGCTTCAGGTGGTCTCGCAGTACATTTGCATCATCAAATGCTTTACCACATTCCTCACACTTTGGCTGATTATTACCAGTGTGAACTAAAGAATGCCACTTCAGCTTTGCACTAGTTCGAAATCTCTTTTCACAAACTGTGCAAGGATGAGGTTTTTCATCAGTGTAAATGAGTATGTGAGATTTAAGTTGGGCACGTGTTCGAAATCTTTTCTCACATATTTCACATTTAAATGGTTTTACATCAGAATGAACCAAAACATGGGCATTTAGGGCGTTTTTTCCGTGGAATTTCTTTTCACAAATGTGACATTCAAAGGGTCTATCATCGCTATGAATAGACATGTGTTTTTTCAGTGTACCAGCCTCAGCAAATCGTTTTTCACACACTTTACAGTGGTAAGGTCGCTCCCCAGTGTGAACTCGAAAGTGCAGTTTCAGGTTTGCATTCCTTGTAACCTGTTTCTCGCACACGTGACACTTGAACGACATTTTTTTCAACACAAACGCAGTCGTTTGGAAGTTATAAAATTTGCACTAAACCTTTAAATACAAATTCCACACCAATGTTACATATCATCGGCGTGATAGTTGGTCCATATAATACGAATTACTAGACGCAAACAGCAAACTTAAAACATATCAAACACATCAACTCTTTTAAAACCTAGTTGTTACATTATGAGTAACGTTGCATACAACATCTATGATTTTGGAAGGATGTCAAACAATGTGTCGCGTATTTTAGTACCAAACGGTACAAAATTAAATAAATAAAACTAGAAGAGTGATTCACTGCACCCCTGCTATACTCAAACGTACTAAGTAATTTGTTTGTATGCCATTGCTCTGAGCAAAAACTGCCTGATACAAATTGCAACCAAGTGTGACGGTAAGATTAACTGTAACATTTTGCTGAAACCTGTGTTTATTATAACTTTGTGTGGTTAACGATACATCTGTATTCGAATTCTTGCGCTTCATACTAAAGATTCGATTTATGTAAACTGCCATAAAGTAGCTTAATTGCTCAACGTTATCCGCGACGGTTAAGTTTTAGAAATTGTTTTCAGAAATAGTAATAAACGTTTCGTCTAATTTAGACAAAAATCACTACTACAAATCCCCCCCCCCTCAACGTTATCCGCGACGGTTAAGTTTTAGAAATTGTTTTCAGAAATAAGTTAGTAATAAACGTTTCGTCTAATTTAGACAAAAATCACTACTACAAACCACTTACTATTTCATTGATAGGTCAACAACGACTTTGCGATGCAAAAAACAATGCCCACATGAAATGCAAACTGTTATAGCTGCTAAGCCCTGTTCCAGTTAACTGCTATATTGCTTGTTTTCACTCAGGAAAAAGGAAATGATCGTTTCTTCCTAACTAGGGCAGGCAATCTTTCAATATGGCCCCCCCCCCTGCAAACTGTTATAGCTGCTAAGCCCTGTTCCAGTTAACTGCTATATTACTTGTTTTCACTCAGGAAAAAGGAAATAATCGTTTCTTCCTAACTAGGGCAGGCAATCTTTCAAAATGTACATATACAGTGAGAAACGTGCGATACGATCGAAAAAAAGGCACGCAACGTTTTTCCAAACATTGTTGGGACTGGTATTTGATTCCACCTAATTTATTTGCAATGTTCCTAAATAGTCTTTTTTGTAATAGTCTGATTTGATTGAAAACTGACCAAAGCTGTTGGATGGTTTTTTGACGACCACAAGCATTTTGATCCTGGAAAATAATAAACATTTTGTGACGTTGATGAGTATGCTTGATCATGATTTTGTAAGTAATTAAAAAAATTGATCTGATTGAAGAACACCATATTGAATTTTGAAATCAATTGCCCAAAATTAGTGAAAATCTAGCTCGTTAACCCGTCAATCATCTGTTCTCTTTTCCTCGCGACGCGCATGACTGGCTGTGCCCTCGTAGACAAAAATATATAAAACGTCTGTCACACAATACATGTAACGTCCGTCATTGTGATACAAATATCTAAAAACGTTATAGCTTTATTCCGGCGAGAACATAGCCTTGTGACACCCGTGGTCATGCATGAAGCAGCGATCACTTCCTACCGACCGTTAACCAACCAATCGCTCCCATGGGATTTGATTGTCTGGCAGGGGCACAGGCGCTTATACACATACTAAGGGCTGTAATGTTAACCACCAAAGCGATTGGGCTAAAATTGTAAATAGCAAACAAGGAACCAACCATTAACAACTGTTTAAATTTCAGCACAATAGGCGTTATATTTGTGACATTAAGGACTGGTAAAGCTAAAAAAATATTGGGGTTTAAGGGGTAAATCCGGCTAAAAGTTACAAAAGAATAGCCTACACACCTTCAGGGAAGGGGAACCATATAAATCAGTCTAGTTTTGTATTAATGATTGAAGTGGGTCTAAAATATCTAAATTGGCTATGTTTACAGATTTTGTCCACGTAAAATTCTATCCCACTTGGATGTGACATTGCTTTGTTGTTAACTTACATACTTAATTTGAAAACAAATTACCAACTTTAGCAGTGAAAATACATAAAAACTGATCATTCGCCAAAACAGTTCTTTTTTGTCGCGCATCTGATTGCAACCTTGCTATTTTGCTCGATGGTATAGCCTACAATACGGTGGCTACAAGGCCAGTTCAACACTGTTTGGAAGAAATGTTTTTTTTTAACAAAATGCTCAAATGGTTTAAATACAAACACTTAAATTTTAGTTCAAATTGTTTAATTATAAACACTTAAATGGATCATTCAGGTAAAATTAAAAAGTTGGTTACAGGAAGTACTTACATTTTTGTAATTAGCACAGCTGGAATGCAAAAAACATGACATCTGTAACTGCTTGTTCATCTGTAACTTTGTACCCCCCCCCCGAATGCAAAAAACATGACATCTGTAACTGCTTGTTCATCTGTAACTTTTTTTGTAACTTTTTTAGTTTTGAGAAACTTTATTAAAATCTTAGGAACACTATGCACGGACTTGAAAAGTAGTTTAATCATAAACATTACTGCCAATGTAGTGGTGTATATAGAATACATCGTGTCGACGTTTCGACAATCTCTGTTGTCAAAAAAAAAAAAAAAAAAAAAAAAAAAAAGGAAAAGCCAGATGTGTGAAGTGACGTCACAGACGATAACAGGGAACGACGTTTAGAAACGTTGTCGAAACGTCTACACGATGTATTCTATATACACCACTACCTTGGCAGTAATGTTTATGATTAAATTATTAAAATCTGTTTTGGACATTGTGTGGCACCGTTACCTTGCAATAAGTAACTTACGGATTTATCAAGGTAATATTAAAAGGTTGGTTACACAAAGTGCCTACAAGTCGTTCACTTACTTTTTAAAGACAGATTTGTAGTTCTAGAGGCTTGATTCACAATAAGTTGTAAGCTACACACATATATACATGTTACAGTAGGAGCGATTTTCTCAAAAACGGTTATTCGCCATGGCAACAAAACAAAAATGACATAAAGAAGTCAAGGAAGATATCAGAATGAATAGCAAAACACCACACTAGTAATTTCATGTGTTCGTTTTTCCCTTTTTTATAGATTTTTAGACAGGCGGGTTACATAGTTTTGGTTTCAAATGCTTTTTCCGTATGTGAGTATTTGCGTTGCTTCGTTGACTGAACCTTTCATCACAAAACGTGCAGCCGTAAGGCTTTTCTCCAGTATGGGTCATATTATGCTTACTCAGTTCCCAGGTAGTTAGAAATTTTTTGTCACAAACTGCACATTGATGACTCTTTTCCCCACTGTGGACTGCTTTATGTCGCTTGCATCCCTCCAAATATTTGAATCGTTTGTCACAAATTTCACACTTGTATCGTTTTTCGTTGGAATGGACAATCGAATGTTTTGATAAATCACCGGAAGAACGAAAACGCTTTTCACAAACTTTGCATTGATGAGGTTTTTCTCCAGTGTGAATCTTCATGTGTATGTTTGCAGTACTACGTAGCCCAAATCGCTTGTCACAAAAGTCACACTTGTAATTCTTTTCTCCTGTATGTACTAACGTATGTCTGCGCAACTCTATATGTGTACGAAATTGTTTCTCGCATTCCATACATTGATGTGGTTTGACATCACTGTGAATCAACATGTGTTGTTTTAGGTGGGCGGGTTGACCAAACTGTCTCTCACAAACTTCACATTTGTGTATCTTTTCGTTCTTGTGGATGTAACAATGAATGTTTAACTTCTGTTTTGTAGCAAAATTCTTTTCACAAACCTCACAACGGAAAGGTTTCACATCGCTGTGGGTTGCCATGTGAAGTTGCAAGCCTTGAGCAGTTGTGAAAGTTTTGTAGCAAATCTCACACTTCGGAACTTTTCCGACATGAAGTAGTTTGTGTTCTTTCAAAGTACGAGACGAAAAAAAAAATTTTTCACACACATCACACGGAAAAGTTTCCTTATCTGCATTGTGAGTTTTCATGTGATGCCGTAAAGCTGCTTTGGAAGAAAATCTTTTTCCACATTCCTCACAATTTGGCTGATTACCAGTGTGAACTAATAAATGCGTCTTTAGCTCATCACTAGTTCGATATCTCTTTTCGCAAATTGTGCAAGGATGAGGTTTTTCATCGGTGTGAATAATAATGTGAGATTTTAAATGAGCAGATCTTCGAAATCTTTTCTCGCAAATATCACATTTGAACGGTTTTTACATCAGTATGAACTAAAAGATGTGTTTTAAGGCTACTCCTTGTGCGGAATTTCTTAACGCAAATGTTACACTCAAAAGGCCTATCGTTGCTATGAATTAGCATGTGCTTTTTCAGTTTATCAGATTGAGCAAAACGTTTTTCACACACTTCACATTGGTAAGGTCGTTCGCCAGTATGAACTCGATTGTGCTGCTTCAGGCTTGCATTACTTTGGCATGTTTTCTCGCAAACATTACACCTAAATGACATTTTCTTCAGCACTCGGATAGTTAACTTAACTGAAGCTATTTATTTTTAAAAAAGCTTAAAAAGGTTTTCAAATCATCTGCGTAAAAGATTCGTATCACTCAGACAAAGTTTGAAATATAATGCTTATCTACTATTGCATTATGATTTAAAGAAAACTCTAAAATATAATGATAGTCGACACCGTTTTGCTTGCTAATATTCCCATAAAATTCACTTTTCGGCATGACAAAACTAAAAACAACTGGTCTGTTTTGTTGATTCGTTCATTCACTACCATATATCTCTTTCTGGTCGACTAGTTTGTGTGTGCAAATAAACTTGCATCCTACTAACCAGAACGAGTACTATCTTTGGCAGACTGACAACACATTGGTCAAAACGTTAACTCGCCCTAAGGAAACCGAAGTAATCCTTCAGTGTCACGCTCGATTGGAGTCCTGCTTTTTTTTGCTCGAGGCTGTACTGTGCGGTGGCTACATGGACAATTGTTGTCTTGTTTTCCTCAACCAACGCAAACATTATTTTCATTTAGAAATTAAACTTAAGGTTGCTACCGCACTGATAGAAGTGTTCAAGTGGATATGGCCCATTAAATCGACTAATCTTTAATCCAAATAGTCAAACAATAATGCCATGGATGGCTGCACTTGCCAATACGGCCTGATCACAAACTGCACTGATGGGATCTTATAGGTGTGCACTGTCTTCTGCTTATGATCTATTAGTTGATGCGTTTACAATAATGTATTTGGTTAAACTCACACGCCGCATATTACTTCAAAAACATACATACAATACTTACATGCAGTAATACAAACAGTTTGCTATATCCTAAAAGAACATGTTTAGTGACACAATGCCACAGATTTTGAAATAAGTTTGTCAATATTAAGTAACAAGGTACGGGGTGAATACAAATAAACAACCAAACTGACAAAGGAATTGCCACTGGGAATCTCGCTCGCAAACATAACCCTGCATTGGGTTATTGAGATAGCCGCTGCAACTCTTAACTAACCGGGGGTTTTTAAGCTTTACATTGATGTTATATTGTAGATAATATTTGGTCACAATAAACTACCACAAACAAGACAGTGCATGTGCTGCAGTGGGACTACAACTCACTATTAAGGATTTTTTAAACAACAGTGAGCTTGGTCGTGTTGAACTTTGGGTACTTTGAATTTGCTGTTCAAGTTCGAACAACTTGCATTTCGTAACACAGGACCATGTTAAGAGAACATCCAAAACCGCTCTAAGCCTAGAAGGCCATCCAAAGAAGTGCCAGTGTTTTGCTTTTCCTAAATTTATCGCTGAATAATGTTTCAATGAAGCAAGTAAGCGGACAAACGAGAAAACAGAGCGCCAAACGAGAAAACAGACCAACCAAGAAAGCGTGGGCTGTTTCCACGTCTTCTCAAAATAACAACGAACGAAACAAATCTGCAACCCCTCGCTAAAATTGTACATGAAAACGTTTTGTCTATCGTACAAACTTTAAGGGTTTGGCCCCGGTGCATACGAAACTAATTCCTAGCGGTTTATCAGGCCTTTGCACAAAATGCGCGTTGTGTGGTATAATTATGCACTGCATAAGGCGATGGTGCATAAGCAGCGTCATTTGCTACACATGGCGAAAAATGGTTTAGCACCGGTTGGAACCACCATATATCGATGTAGAAAGAAGACAAAGCTAAATAAGGCGATGGCAATGCAACGCTGTTGCAACACTGTGCAACTAAACCACCAGACGTTTTTGCTGACCATCCTGATTTGTCCGATTGTTCTCATGTAACGTTTCTACAAAACCACCATGTGAAGACTTGGATGCTTGTGAAACCAAATGGCTTTCAAATATATCAACATTCATAAACTAGTTTTGCCCACGGTGCGGTAATTTCATTTTAACCTTTTTGTTTATATTATTTAGTAGTTTAAATTGTACTATGTTGATTGGTTTTGTGTTCCGTGCTTATCGGTGAGCGCCTTGACCGCTAACGGCTTATCTTGTTCCCATAATTTTCCGCGTGCGTGCTCCTAATCGCTTGTCGCAGTTTTTCCTCACTCTTTTTTACCTTCGTGCTGCTTAGACGCAGTTCTGCCTTAGTCTTATGTGATTTCGCTGAGATTAGGTGACCGGTTGGAGGCGCTAAACAAGCATTTTTAGCATAAAATTGAAGTTGGTCGGATACCAACCGTTCTGGCCCTGTATTTGGTCGGTTTTAAAGATTTTTAACCTGGCAACCCTGGCATTAAACCGTGCGCAAAGAGCTCGTGCTTGTAGCAGGTTGCTGGTTCCTTTTGTGTGTTGGTTTTATTACTTGATTTTTGGTTTTTACTTTTAGACTCGTTGTTTGCAGTACGACTGATGATGCCCACTTAATATATATCGTTTTACATTATTGTTTGACCCCCCCCCCCAGGTTGCTGGTTCCTTTTGTGTGTTGGTTTTATTACTTGATTTTTGGATTTTACCTTTAGACTCGTTGTTTGCAGTACGTCTGATGATGCCCACTTGGGAGTAATATATATCGCTTTACACTATTGTTTGGCGATTCTGATTAGGAAGCACTGTTGCTTCGTTAAGTATTTTATACAGTGAGAAACGGTCGTCACGCTCGGAAAAGTCACCCAACGGTTTTCCAACCACCATTTGGGCGGTTATTTGATACTAACTAATCCGTTTGCAATGCTCCTGAACAGTTGTTGTCAGATTTTAGGTACATAATTTTTTTTTATTTCAAACATTATACCGAATCCCTATTCACGAATTGAACTATTTATTATTTTGTTACTTATCAGTTATTTCAGCATGGATTTTTTTTAATGCAAAGTGTCACGGACAGTGTTGCTTTTGTTGGCAAATAGGTTTCTTGCCTTTGGCATGATTGGCTCCATGCGAAAAGCATGTGTGTAATCAGCGCCTTTTTTGCTGACGTTTGGAGGGCTTTACTCTGAACATCTTACGCCAGTGTGTAAAGTTTTGTGAAGCGAGTGATTCTCGCGAAATGCAAATGCAGACTCTGACATATGATAAAGGGTTATATTTAATGGATTTTATTTCAAATTGGATTAAGAACCAAATGTTACAATTTTAGGAAATCTAACCCGTTTTAAAAACTGTTCATCTTAACTTGAATTTGATTGCCAATGTGTTTATGATGTGCAATACGGAATAAAATATTTTTTTAGACCTGAAAGCGATGGAAATCTTTTGTGGAATACGCAGATCTAGACAATATGCATGTGATTGAAGCAACATGCCTGTGATCTGTCAAACTTGATACAATGTAAGTTACTGTTTAAAGTGTTCTACGGATGACAATTTCAAGTAAATGTTCGTTTGTAGGTTTTGTATTGTACGTCTACATACACCCCCCCCCCACAATATGCATGTGATTGAAGCAACATGCCTGTGATCTGTCAAACTTGGTACAATGTAAGTTACTGTTTAAAGAGTTCTACGGATGACAATTTCAAGTAAATGTTCGTTTATACAACAACGACAACGCTAAATACAAACCAGATCAAATACAACCGTGATTCAAATCCTGAAGCATTACAAGGATTTACTTGTGCCAGCTCAGTCGATGACAAAAAAACATATATTTGATAGCTTAACTCTACAAAACTAGGCGATGCGAGCAGGAAAGGAAAGGTGGTCGTCCAATGGTGAAACAGAAGTGTTGGTTAAACAGATTAAGATAACTTACTGCTAAATTTTTAAAATATTGGTTTTATATTGATTTTTGTGCGTTGGAACAAAAAACCAACATAGAACCAATGTACGCTTTGTTTCCAAAATCGGTAAGTCGCTAGAGCAAAAAAGTAGAAATAAGATAAGGAAAGTGTTTGTCAATTTATTTCAAAACGCTCTAGGTTACCATGTTGGATTACACCCACATCTATTAACAAAAATGACTGTTAGAGTCTAATTTTGTTCCAGTCTACAACGTCAAATCAAATACATAAAAACAAAGTGAGAGTAGACCGTAGATGATAGATACATTTTGTTTGTTTTATCAATTCTCATGATATCTACACCGATGGTTCTGCTTTCGTATGGCATCTTTTTAAATGGGTATTTGCGTTACTTAATTGACTAAATCTTTTATCACAAAACATGCAGTTGTAGGGTTTTGCTCCGGTATGGGTCCTATTATGATTTTGCAGCTCCCACATGGTACGCAATGTTTTGTCACAAACTGAACAAACATGACTTTTCTTTCCACTGTGTATGAACATATTCTGGCGAATTGATGCGGAATGTTTGAATCGTTTGTCGCAAATTTCACACTTGTATCGCTTCTCATTGGAATGCATAACTGAATGTTTTGATAAATCACTGGAACAGGGATAACGCTTTTCACAAACTTTGCATTGGTAAGGTTTTTCTCCAGTGTGTACCTTCATGTGGAGGGTGAGAAAACTTCGCAGCCTGAATCGCTTGTCACAAACTTTGCATTGCCCCCCCCCCCACATCTATTAACAAAAATGACTGTTAGAGTCTAATTTTGTTCCAGTCCACAACGCCGAATCAAATACATGAAAACAAAGTGAGAGTAGACCGTAGATGATAGATACATTTTGTTTGTTTTATCAATTCTCATGATATCTACACCGATGGTTCTGCTTTCGTATGGCATCTTTTTAAATGGGTATTTGCGTTACTTAATTGACTAAATCTTTTATCACAAAACATGCAGTTATAGGNACAACTGTGGCACAATAAAGTAGAAACATCAATAAGAGATCTCGCTAAAATTCGCGCATGCACCAACGTAACAATAATAAAACTTGTTGCATAGAGTTGCACTACAAACAAATCAAACTCCACATTCGGCGATCAGCATCAACTTTTTTCAGTTTCTAAATAATTTTAAAAGTACACATTTCATCACCCTGTAATCTTCAACTTAATAATTATGGGCACCCTAGACTCCCATGGGCCCCGGTGCGGCGCACCGGCTGCACCCCCCTCTCGTGGGGCCTGTTTTTAAGGCAGTTGGCTTGAGCAAACTCTTTCTCACAAATTGTACACTTGTGTTTCTTTTCGTTCTTGCGAAGATAGCAATGATTGTTTAACTTCTGTCTTGAAGCAAAATTCTTTCCACAAATTTCACAACGAAAAGGTTTCATTTCGCTGTGGGTTGACATGTGATTTTTGAGACTTTTGGTTGTAGTGAAAGTTTTTTCGCAAATCTCACACTTTGGGACAATCCCAGTATGAAGTAATGTATGCTCTTTCAATATACGAGACGAAGAAAAACTTTTTTCACACACATCACATTGAAAAGTCTTCTTTTCTTCATTGTGACGTTTTTGGTGGTGTTGTAGAGCATTTGCAGAAGAAAATGTCTTACCACATTCTTTGCATTTTATCAGATTACCACTGTGAACCAAACAATGTGATTTTAATTGATAACATGTTCGATACTGTTTGTCACAAATGGTACAAAGGTAAGGTTTTTCATCTTTGTGGATGAGAATGTGAGCTTCAAGATGAGCAGGTCTTCGGAATCTTTTTTCGCAAATATCACATTTGAATGGTTTCACATCAGTATGAACGGAAAGGTGTGTTTTCAGGGTATTCTTTGTGCGGAATTTTTTTGCGCGAACGTTACATTCATAAGGTCGTTCATTGCTATGAGTGAGCATGTGTTTTTTCAGTGTACCAGCCTCAGCAAATCGCTTTTCACATACTTTACAGTGGTAAGATCGTTCGCCGGTGTGAACTCGATTGTGTCGCTGCAGGTTTGCATTGCTCGCAAATTGTTTATTGAACGCGTCGCAGTTAAACAACATTATTTTAAATCAAACTTTTCACTTGCTACGTAGCAGCTGAAAGTCGGGGGGGGGGGGGGGGGGGGGGGGGGGGGGGGGGGGGGGGGGGGGGGGGGGGGGGGGGGGGGGGGGGGGGGGGGGGGGGGGGGCGCAAAAAAAACATATTGAAAATCCCAAAGCTGATGCATTTATCCTACAAACAATCACGATGGCTGTAATAAGATATATTAATTTTTTTACATTTTTTCTTTAGTGCTGGTGAAAAACTTTGAGCTGAAGTCCTCTGTTCTGTTGACCTAAAAACTTACTTGCGTTACAAATGATTATGTCCTTATTCGTTTCTTTTTTGCCTGACTGAATAATGTTGATAAGATTTCCTTTTCCTGCATTCTACTTATTACGACATTAATCAAAAGTAACTAACCAATGTGTACTATCTTGTGTAATTAACACTCTTAAAGATCTTTGTTCACGAATTTGTGGCTGACGCTCAACCTTCATAAATTAAAGTACAATTATGTGAATTTACTTGACATTGACAAACTTATTTCAAAACATGTGGTATTGTGTAACTAAAAATGCTACCGTTTAGTGCAACATGAACTATTAAATGCATGGCTAGTCCATGCTTTGATCCGGTCTCGAAATGTTTGTGTTCACTGAGGAAAACGGCTCTAACTTTGTCGTCCTTAATTAGGTCAGGGCAAACCGTCAATTTGGAACGAACCTTGGACACGGTCCAAAAGATTGACGAATTGTATTATAAACCAGCATTCCAATTATATGCGTCCCTTGTTAGATATGAGTTCATTCAACGACCTATTAAGTTGTTTCTTACTTACTATTCGTACCAAATTGACGGATTGAAATTATTTTTTTTCCTGAGTAAACACTAATAATTTCTGTTAGAATGTTATCTCGTTGTAACTAGTGATATATCGAACCCACCTAAAAAAGGTTCGGGCCAATAATTGTATGCACCGTTTAACTGTAACTTGACATACATACGTATTGCTTTAGTAACTTTGTCAAATGGAATAACAGCATCTAAAAAGTTTGCATTATACATTAAGTGTTGGTTGGTAAAAACACCACATAACAACTGCCTGTGTGATCCACAGTACAGTAATACGACTTGCTGCGATTTAGGTTATTACGCGGAGTATACTAAAGTTGTCACTCAACGTTGATGCTAAAAAGAGAAATTAGCTCAAACTGACTACACGAAAATAACTATGACAAACTTAAACAGTAAAAGCATATTAAAGCAAATTTTACCGAAAACATATCGCCTAAACAAAATAAGACACACAGATAACTTTAGTGCAAGACAATCCTTAAACAATTCTACATACACTATGTTGCTGCTATTTCACGCTAACTGCTGGTCTGTTGGTTTCTTGCATCTAACATGATTATTCATAGCGAGAATTTAACGCGGTGTTAAAACTCGGTGTGAAGTCATGTCCCACCAAAACAAAAGAACAATCACTGTGCGATACGAAACGGTCCAAGAAAAAGGTTTTATAATAGTGTCTGGATTGAGGTGTGATAGAACCTTTAGAAAGACGTCTGCTAACTGAAAAGTACTTAAACGTCGGTAAAGGTTTAATACAAAAGAAAAAATATATAGCATACCCCTTGCTTGACTATTTTTGATACGCCGTGTAACTGTAACTTTACATACATACGAGAATCTAGTATCGATGTAGATACTATCTAGTAACTAGATACTACTTTAGTAATTTTGTTAAAAGAGATCACAGCATCTAAAAAGCGTTATACATCGAAATAATGTTTGTATTTGGTGGCAAAAACAAAAAATATTGTGCACGTGGTCCACAGCACAGCACAGACTCGAAGAAAAAAGACTCGGGGCTACAATCAGCATCTGGGCGACAGTTTTTATTTCACTTTAGGATCACTTTTTGACCAGTTGCTTGCAACTGCTTGCGCTTTGTTATCAAGCCAATTAATGGCAAGCCGTACACTGTTTCGACCTATAAGCGCAGAAAAGACTTAAATTGTTGTAAGTTTATAGGATGAAAAGCCTTCGCCTGCTGTTGGGGGGGGGGTAATCCTTTCACTATTTTTGATACGCCGTGTAACTGTAAGTTTACATCCATCCATCCTAGAATCTAGTATCGATGTAGATACAATCTAGTAACTCGATACTACTTTAGTAATTTTGTTGAAAGAGGTCATAGCATCCAAAAAGCTTTATACATCCAAATAATGTTTGCATTGGTGGCGAAAAACGAAAAAATATTGTGCATGTGGTCCACAGTAAAGTACAGACTCGAAGAAAAAAGACTCGAGGCTACAACCAGCAGCTGGGCGACAATAAAGGATCACTTTAGTTTCCCTGCGGTGAGCGAACGTTTTGACCAGTTGCTTGCAACTGCTTGCGCTTTGTTTTTTGTTATCAAGCCAATTAATGGCAAGCCACACACTGTTTCGACCTATAAGCGCAGAAAAAACTTAAATTGTTGTAAGTTTATAGGATGAAAAGCCTTCGCCTGCTGTTCACACATTGGTCATTGAACTATTGGACGGTACAGAAGTTGTTATTACTTGTTGATTGCAATTTGAGAAACCCCTAACAGCAGTAGAATAGAACATCAGGCAATAAAAACTCACTACCTAAGCACCACTGTTACATCTCCAAGTTCAGATTTGCATGGCTATTTGTTCCCACTGTTCCTTTGTTATGACGTTATAATCGCCATGTACGTAACAGTGAAATTGGAACGCTGTTGTCTGTATGTTGTAATGATTGGTTCATTTTACTGGACAACGTGGAAGAGTGAGGTGATTTTATTATTGCAATCAGTAAATTCGTTTGTGTTGCGTTTTTAGAGACGACTAGGGCTAAATTAAATGTTTGTGACGACTGACTAATTAATCTTTAAGTTAAGGCTGTTTCCGTGATTGTCGGTGGGTGTTTAATTTAACTTGTGACCTAAATTATTTCATAGTTTTTACGTGATCAGCCTTTTGAATGCAATATTCGTGCAAAGAAATTCCGCAGAAAGGAATCCCTCAGAAGACATTGTTTAGTTAATACTGATGCAAAACCGTTCAAATGTGAAATTTGCGAGAAAAGATTTCGAAAAGCTCATTATCTTTAATATCACATGTTGATTCATTCAGATCAGGGGTCAACAAACTTTTTTCACTGCGGGCCTGATTAGTTTAATAGTTATTCGTGCGGACCGCATAGTTTACATGCCCCAGCGCCGTCTTTCCTAACTTGACCGCGAGTCGATTTTTAGGGGCGCCAAATATGGTCTTTTTACAATCCCATTTAAAGTCTCAACATGCTTCTGTATAGCAAGGATGGGCAACTTACAGCCCGAATAAACATTTTTGACGTTGCTGAGTATCCTTGATCATGATTTTGTAAATAACTTCAAAAATTGTTCTGACTGAAAAAAGTCGTATTAAATTTTGAAATCATCCCCCCAAATTAGTCGAAATCTGGCTCGTTAACCAGTTAATCATCTGTTCCCTTTTCCTCGTGACGCGCATGACTGGCTGTGCATTTCAGACAAAAATGTATAACTCGTTCGTCACACAATATATGTAACGGGGGGGGGGGCATTATTGCAATAAGTGAATTCGTTTGTGTTGCGTATTTATAGACGAATAGGGCTAAATTAAATGTTTATGACGACTGACTAACTAATCTTCAAGTGAAGGCTCTTTCCCGTGATTGTCATTGGGTGTTTAATTTAACTTGTAGCCTAAATTAATTCATAGTTTTTGCGTGATCAGCGATTTGAATGCAATATTCTTGCAAAGAAATTCCGGGGATTTACACGAGGTGTTGGGTCTTATGTGGTTGATGTTGACGTGAGGGTTAATACATTACACTGGCGACGAAGATGGGATCGTCCTACTTGGAAAGTGTTGGAGAATTTATTGCTGAAATGGAAACATGGCCAACGTACGTGGAACGGATTAAACAGTTCTTCAAAATTAACGACATTCCCAATGACAAACAGGTACCGACACGTTTGAATTTTGTTGGGCCTAAGACGTACAGTCTTCTAAACGATTTGGTTGCACCATCTAAAACTTACACAAAAACTTACAAGGAGATTGAAAAAAAAATTAACGGAACATTTTTGCCCCACAAATTTGGAAAACGGGATCAAATGCAAAATTGTCAATGTGTTGATTTATTAACCAATGCATTAACTCATAGATTTGTTTGTGGTATACTCTCTAAGGGGGGGGGGCGATTTGGTTGCACCATCTAAAACTTACACAAAATCTTACAAGGAGATTGAAAAAAAATTTAACGGAACTTTTTGCCCCACAAATTTTGAAAACGGGATCAAATGCAAAATTGTCAATGTGTTGATTCATTAACCAATGCATTAACTCATAGATTTGTTTGTGGTATACTCTCTAAAACCATACAACGGCGATTGTTAATTGAAAATAATTTGAACTTTTTACAAGCCGTGGTAGTGGCTAAAGCACTGTTGCTTCCTTAATTATTCTAATCATGAAAAAGGGGCGAATACTAGGAAAAAAGCAGCTTTTGCAACTTCCATTTGGTCGGTTATGTGACACAAAGTAATCAATTTACAATACTCTCAAACATTTGCTATTACAGACCGAATTTGTTCTAATTAACAAACTTATCTTAAACACGACAACCATTACATATTCATTAATGGTGATATCTGAACCATTTATTATTTATTTATCTATCAGTTATGTAATTGTGGATCTTCTAACTGTGTTAATGCAAAATGTATCAGGCAGTGTTGATGTGTTGGCAAACAGGTTTCTTGCCTTGGCATGTTTGGAACCGTGCGAAAAGCATGCGTGTAATCAGCGCATTTTTGTTGTAGTTTTGTACGCCTGACGCTGGTGTGTTAAGGTTTGTGAAGCGAGTGCTGGTAGCGAAATCCAAATGCTGACATATGATAAAAAGTTGCATCTAAATAGTTTTTTATTTGTATAGGATTGAGCACCAAAGGATACATTTTTAGAAAACCTAACCCGTTTTAAAAAGGGTTCATCGAATTTAATTGCAGATGTTTTTATGGTGCGCAATAAGGAAAAAAAATTTCTAAACCTGAATGTTTCAAGTTTACGAAAGGAAGTATAGAAATCTTTTGTGGAATCCGCATAACTAACTTCCAGCCAAAATGCATGTAATTGAAGCAACAAAACATGTGATCTGTCAAACTTGCTACAATGTAAGTTATTGTTTAATAAGTTCTCTGGAGTGTAATTCGAAATAAATGTTTGTTTTTAGGTTCTGTATTGTTTGTGTAAACAACATTAAAAACAAACCTGATCAAACACAATCCGGCTTCAGATATGAAACATTACAAGGCGACTATTAACTTGTGAGAGCTGTGTTGATAACAAAAACAGGAATTTGTTCAATTCAACACTGCGCAACCAAGCGATGCTAGCAGGAAATGAACGGTGGTCGCCTAAATGGCAAAAAAAAAGTTATACAGGTAAAGTAACTGAATGTTATGTCTCTTTGAAATGTGGCTTTTTGATTTTTCGCGGTTGCGGGGGCTCGTGTGTGCGTGCGATTCCCGCAATGAATAACAATGCCCTGGATTAAGTTTAAAGAGCTCTTCTGGCAAATGTGATTTTATTCCGACGTTTGCCCTGGATTGGCTATTGGATTTGGAAATGTTCTCCTGCGTCAGCTGAGCTTCTTGGGCTATGTTATTCTTTACACGGAAGCTTATTGTTTCTTCTGCTTCTCGTGGCTCGTATCGGTCGTTTGCAATAGCGAGTAAGTTCATTATTACGATTCTTAACGCTTGCTGCATAGAGCCGACATGACCCACAAACGATCAATTTAGGCCTTGTCTTTTATTCTGGTAACGCAAGACATATCAAGTCTCATTTATCTCAATGAAAGTATACGATGGAAAGAGAGACAAAACGATAAAACATTGGCTTTAAAACTGATACTCGTTTTTCTTGCGATGGGGGGGGGGGGATCAATTTAGGCCTTGTCTTTTATTCTGGTGACGCAAGACACATCAAGTCTCATTTATCTCAATGAAAGTATACGATGGAAAAGAGAGAGACAAACGATAAAACATTGGCTTTAAAACTGATACTCGTTTTTCTTGCGATCATCCTAGAACAGTACCTTCTTCTATTCACATAAATTATTTGTTTGTTTTAAGTTAAACGCTTGCAAAGATATGCAGCACTGCAATGGATTGCACAACTATTTCGAAACAGCCGGCTCAGGCAACTTCCCATCTTTTGGCTAGGCTGTTGAAACATATCAGGAAGACGGGAACATGTAACAATGTGGGAACAACGACACTGAATATGTACTTTCAACAGTTACTGAATCATGAGAACACATGGAAGAGTAAAGTTACACCGCTCAATATGTCACCAAAACAACACATAATTTCTCATGGTACCGAAAGGACATGACTGCACAAATTTTCCATTACTTAATGCTTAGCAAAACCGAAGTGTCAAAATGATAGTTTTAAAGCACGTGACCGCTACGCGCTTGAACAAAAAACCAACATGAAATTAATATGCACATTTATTCAAATTCAGTGATTTGCTGCAGAAAAAAACTCGGATAGTGATTTTCAATTGATTTCAAATGTATCTACGTAACAATGTAAAATTGCGCCCACCACTATTGACAAAACTGTCTGTTAGAGTCTAATTTTGTTTTGATCCTCAATCGCCTGTTTAAACTGTGTATGGTTTGCAAATAATGTCCACTGGATTGTGACTTGAAGAAAAAAAATCCATTACATAACAAAATGGGAGTAGATCGTAGATGATAGATACAATTCGTTTGTTTCACTAGTTCTTACGATTTCTGCACCGATATGTTTCATGGTGCTGTTTTCGAATGGATGTTTTCTATATGGCGCTTTGCGTTGCTTAATTGACTAAACCTTTTGTCACAATACATGCAGTTGTAAGGTTTTTCTCCGGTGTGGGTCCTATTATGATTTTGCAGCTCCCACATGGTATGAAATGTTTTGTCACAAACTGCACAGAAATGACTTTTCTCTCCACTGTGTTTCAGCTTGTGCCGACTAAGTGTTTCCGAACGTTTGAATCGTTTCTCACAAATTTCACACTTGTATCGCTTTTCATTGGAATGCATAACTGAATGTTTTGATAAATCACTGGAACAGGGAAAACGCTTTTCACAAACTTTGCATTGGTAAGGTTTTTCTCCATCAGTGTGAACCTTCATATGAAGTGTGACAAAACTTCGCAGCCTGAATCGCTTGTCACAAAAGTCACATTTGTAATTTTTCTCTCCCGTATGAATTAAATTATGCCTGCGCAGCTTTACATGTGAACGGAATTGTTTCTTGCATTCCATACATTGATGCAGTTTGACATCATTGTGAATTAACATGTGATTTTTGAGGCAGTTGGCCTGTGCAAACAGTTTCTCACAAATTTTGCACTTGTTTCTTTTCGTTGGTGTGAAAAATGCAGTGACGGTTTAACTTCTGTGTTGTAGCAAAATTCTTTCCACAAATTTCACAACGAAAAGGTTTCACATCGCTGTGGGTTGACATGTGAATTTGCAAGGTTCTAACTGCAGCGAATGTTTTTTGGCAAATCTTACACGTCGGAACATTCCCTGTGTGAAGTAATGCATGCTCTTTTAATGTCCGAGACGAAGAAAAACTTTTTTTACACACATCACACTGAAAAGTCTCTTTCTCGTCATTGTGACGTTTCAGGTGGCGTCGTAGAGTTGTTGCAGAAGCAAATGTCTTACCACATTCTTTGCATTTTATCAGATTACCACTATGAACCAAACAATGTGAGTTTAATTGGTGACGTGTCCGAAACTGTTTCTCACAAATGGCACAATGGTAAGGTTTTTCATCTTTGTGGATGAGAATGTGACATTTGAGATGACCAGATTGTCGAAATCTTTTTTCGCAGATATCACATTTGAATGATTTTGCATCAGTATGAACGGAAATGTGTTTTTTCAGTGCATTCTTTTCTTTGAATTTCTTTGCGCAAATGGTACATTCATAGGGTCGATCATCGCTATGCGTAAGCATGTGCCTTGTCAGAGTCCAAGCCCCAGCAAATCGTTTTTCACACACTTTACAGTGGTAAGGTCGTTCCCCAGTGTGAACTCGATTGTGTCGCTTCAGGTTTGCGTTGGTTGTAAACTGTTTCTCGCACACGTCGCACTCAAACGACATTGTTTTAATCTAGACACCTTCTCTTTGCAAAAAAATATTTTTTGCTTTTCATCCGCAATTCGGAATAAACTTAAAAGTCTTCTCTTGGTAAGCAGTGTGGTATACCCGTTTGAGAATCACTGACCTAAACCCTGCGTGTCTCACTGACAATTATAACACTTATATTATCTCTTTTTGCCTGACTGAATAATGTTGACTAGATTTCCTTTTCTTTCGTTCTCCTTTTTTGGACATTCATTTAAAGCAACCAGCCAATGTGTTTAAAGACGAATAACTGCTGGTGCGGTGCAACGTATGTCAGTTAAACCCGGCGCAACCTTTGTACCAGGATACAGGAGCATCAAGAGGACATCAATTCGACTGTGTGCCCCCACTTGCAGAGCAACCCAGCGCACAAGGTGAATTTCAACCACCCAGATGTACTGGCGTCGTCTGAAGATTATACACTCATTGTACCCTTTTAACACCTTTTATCGCTGTTATCTACACGTTTTACCTGCAATTCGCGCTTTTTTCTTTCATTTTTCTACTGCTATTACCGGTTTTACGAACTGCGTGGTTTTACATTCATTCTTTTGAGAATGACCAACGTTGATTTTCGAAATGTTATATTTTATACAAATATACTGGCCTGTTTGTTTCTCGTTAGAATTTTTAAAAGCGTGAATTGTATACCTAATAAATCACTGTATAGGAAAAACGCACTGTTGACGAATTTGTGTCTGATGTTCAGCCTGAATAAATGACAGTACAACTATTTCAACTTACTTAACATTGACAAACTGACTGACTTACGCTATGTTGCTGCTATTTTACGCTAACTGGTTTGTTGGTTTCTTACAACTAACATGATTATTTATAGTGAGGAACTAACGTGGTGTTCAAGGCCGGTGCAAAGTCGTGCCGCACCAAAACAAACGAACAGTTACTGTGCGATACGAAACGATACAAGAAAAAGGTTTTATGATAGTGACAAGATTAAAGCGTGATACCTTTAGATTTAGAAGGACGTCGGCTAACTTAAAAAGAGAAAAAAATGTATTAAAATGACGCCGGTAAAGTATTAATACACAACAAAACAAAAAAAGTAACAAACACATTGCTACATTACAAGTTAGTAGACAATGTCCAGCATTCTCAAGCTCCGACTGCAGCTTGCGCCTTGTGTTTGTTTTCTCTATTTTAATATTTTCTCTATTTTAATACGCCGTTTAACTGTAAATGTGACTTGACATACATAGTGCTTTAGCAATTTTGTTAAAAGGAATAACAGCCTCCTAATAGGGTTGTATATCGAAATTATGTTCGCAATGGTGGTGAAAAACAACATAACAATTGCCCATGTGGTCCACAGTACAGTCAGGTTCGAGGAAAAAAGCGATGCTGTAATCAGCAGCCGGGCGACAATGAAGAGTTTTTCAGTTTCCTTTCAGGGAGTAAATGTTTTGGTCAGTTGCTTGTCGCTGTTTGCGCTTTGTTATAGCAAGTGAGTATGTAAGTTCATTTTTACAAAAAAGCGCAAGTAAAAAGTGAAACGAAAAGAGGTAATAACAAATTTATCTAGCCAATTAATGACAAGCTGCATACTGTTTTGACCTACAAGTGCAGAAAAGAGTTTAATGTAGTGAGTTTATAAGATTCAAGGCATTTGCCGGCTTCTTCACGCATTGAACTATTGGACGGTGCATCAATTGTTTTTACTCGTTGATTGCAACTTGAGATTCCACGAACAGCTTTAGAATAGAACATCCGGCACTAAAAACTTCCTATCTATATAGCACTACTTAGTATTCAGGTATGTAAGGTATCGCTTGCCCACGCATTATGGTCTTTGTGGAGCCATGTGGAAAAGTAGCAATAGACAGTAGCAACAGTCTCGTGAGAACAAGTTGCATCAACAAAAAAAGAACCTGTTAAACGCATCGTTGGTTACCGAGCTAGGATATCAGGTATCAATAGACAAACAACACTGTTAGCCAGTCAAAATTTTTGTAGTGGTTGACATGCGAAAGCATTATATTTACATTACTTCTAAAATTGCCCAAAGTTATTTAAACGTAGCGTATTTTTGTGTGTCCTAAATTTGATAGTTCGTGTTTGTGTGTTGGGAATTACGCCGACGCAATTTTCTGATGTTCTTATGTCCGTGTGCCTGCAAATGTGATTTAGTGTTCCCTGCTGAATTTTGCACCACGCGTTTTGCGCTCAATAAAAAACTCTCCACACTGGACTAGAAACACACTCGAAGGTGTGAACACACTGACCTCAGTCTACAATATGGTCTTTGTGGAGCCACGTGGAAAAAGTAGGAATAGGCTCAGTCTCGTGAGAACAAGTTGCATGTACAAAAAAAGGACCCGAAGGCTGTTAACCGCATGGGTGGTTACCGAACTAGGGAGACGTGCCTCAATTAACAAACAACACTGTATGTCAGTCAAAACTTTTGTAGTGGTTGACAAGCGAAAGCTTTATGTTTACATCATACACTACTAAAATTGCCTTATTTAAACATAGCGTATTTTCGTGTGTCCTACATTTGAGAGTTCGTGTTTGTATGTTACAGAGTTGCAAGCGGGCCCTAAATCTGAGCCCGAACCCGGCCCGAACCCGAAAGTATGAGCCCGAAACCCGGCCCGAACCCGAAACGTTTTTGCGAAGCCCGTTTAGGCCCGAAAATTTTGATTGACAGGATGAGAAAGAAAAAAGAGATAGACAACAAATACAATGATCAATAGTAGACCATGGGGTAAACAATACGTTTTAGAGTAGAGTGGGCATTAGGTCAAAGCCAGAGTTTCTTAGCCGAGTGATTTTATTTTGTTTTTTTAAATGGCGGACACGGAACGTAAAGTCAGGTCCGTTTTAAGCCCGTTTTCTCACAAATACCTAAGCCCGAACCCGCCCGACTTGCAACTCAGGTATGTTATTTCATTATGGACCTGTTATAACGCAAAGTGTCACAGACAGTGTTGCTTGTGTTGGCAAATAGGTTTCTTGCCTTTGGCATGTTTGGCTCTGTGCGAAAAGCATGCGTGTAATCAGTGCCCTTTTTGCTGAAGTTTTGTAGGACTGTACACTGCACGCCTGTCGTTAGTTGCTAAGTTATGTGAAGTGTTTAATGCTAGCGAAATCTAAATGCAGACACTGACATATATCAAAGTGGTATTTCTAATGGATTTTATTTTAATCCAGTATTGAAGCCTAAAGGTTACATTTTAGGAAATCTAACCCGTTTTAAAAAACTGTACATCGTACCTTAAATTTGATTGCATATGTATTTATTAGGTGCAATATGGAGTTAACTAATTTTATTGAACCTGAAAGTCACAAGTGGACCAAAAAGTTCAAAAATCTTTTGTGGGATTCGTAGAGCTAGCTTTCAGCCAATACGCATGTGTTTGAAGCAGTAAAGCATATGTGATCTCTCAAACTTGCAACAATGTAAGTTAACGTTGAAAAAGTTGTACACTTGCTAATCCGAAGTAATTGTTTGTTTTTAAGTTCGGTATTGTTTGTGTAAACAACGTTAAAGACAAACCTGATCAAATACAACCGTACTTCAATCCTGAAACATTGCAAGATGTGGCGAATCTTTACTTGTTACTGTTGTACCAGCACAATTCATATCACAGCAGTAGAATAAAAACATGCACTTGATACAGCTTGATATTACAACACCAAGAAATATGGAAAAGGTGGTCGCCTGGAGTGACAATTAAGTAATCGGTTGTACACGATAACGTAGCTGAAGATTACGTTATATTTACATATTGGTACAGTTTTTTTTTTGCTGTGAAACGAACACCGACATATAGCCAAAGCACACTTTTCCCAAAATAGGTAATTCGCAACAGCAATAAAGTAGAAATGAGGTTAGGAGAGTGTTTGGTAATTTATTACATCTCTCTATTACGTTGCTATGACGAATTGCACTATTACGTTGCAATGACGACAAAAATGAAACAGCCCAATTTTTCCCCAGTCTACAATCGCCGATTTGAAGCGCAGCGTTTACAAATGCTTGTCATCAGGGAGCAACTTCTCAAAAAAATCACTAGATTATGATTTTGTGGACGAATAAAATACATAACGCAACGCAATGATTGTGGATCGTAGATGGTAAATACGTTTTGTTGGTTTCATCGTTTCTCAAGATTTCTGGACTGATATGACTCATAGGGCTGTTTTGGAATGAGATCTTTTCATATGGGTATTTGCGTTGCTTAATCGACTAAACCTTTTGTCACAAAACTTACAGTTGTAAGGCTTTTCTCCAGTATGGGTCCTGTTATGATTTTGCAGCTCCAACGGGGTATGAAATGTTTTGTCACAAACTTCACATGCATGACTTTTTTTCCCACTGTGTTTCAACTTGTGCCGGCCAAATGATCCCGAATGTTTGAATTGCACAACTGAAGTCTTGATACAGCAGTGCGAACCTTCATATGAAGTATGACAAAACTTCGCAGCCTGAATCGCTTGTCACAAAAGTCACATTTGTAATTTTTCTCTCCCGTATGAATTGAATTATGCCTGCGCAGCTGCACATCTGTACGGAATTGTTTCTTGCATTCAATACATTGATGTGGTTTGACATCACTGTGAATTAACATGTGCTGTTTGAGGTAGTTGGCTTGTGCAAACAGTTTCTCACAAATTTTGCACTTGTGTTTCTTTTCGTTGCTGTGAAGATTGCAGTGACGGTTTAATTTCTGTGTTGTAGCAAAATTCTTTCCACAAATTTCGCAACGAAAAGGTTTTACGTCGCTGTGGGTAGACATGTGATAATGCAAATTTTTGGTTGTAGCGAATGATTTTTGGCAAATCTCACACGTCGGAACATTCCCTGTATGAAGCAATGTATGCTCTTTTAATCCCCAAGACGAAGAAAAACTTTTTTCACACACATCACACTGAAAACTCTCCTTCTCTTCATTGTGACGTTTTAGGTGGCGTCGTAGAGCGTTTGAACTAGAAAATGTCTTACCACATTCTTTGCATTTTGTCGTATTTCCACTGTGAACCAAACAATGTGAGTTTAATTGAGAACATGTTCGAAACTGTTTCTCACAAATGGTGCAACGGTAAGGTTTTTCATCATTGTGGATGAGAATGTGAGCTTCAAGATGAGCAGGTCTTCGAAATCGTTTTTCGCAGGTATCACATTTGAATGGTTTCACATCAGTATGAACGGAAAGGTGTTTTTTCAGGGCATTCTTTTCTTTGAATTTCTTTGCGCAAATGTTACATTCATAAGGTCGATCATCGCTATGAGTAAGCATGTGAATTTTCAGAGTCCAAGCCCCAGCAAATCGTTTTTCACACACTTTACAGTTGTATGGGCGTTCCCCAGTGTAAACTCGATGGTGCTGCTTCAGGACTGCATTCTCAGCACTTTCGAGGTTTTGCAAAAAAATATTTTTTTCTTTTCATCCGCAATTCGGAATAAACTGATTTTCAGAAATTCGCGACAAAGGCTTGACCTGCACAGTAAACCTCCAGTGGTTGCGGGATAACGTCGCTTGAGAACTGGGTCGCAAAACTATCCGGTCAAGCACATTTGTGACACTGATTATAAAAAAATTAGCGTGATCTGACTACAAGAAAATAACTATGACAAACCAATACCGTAAAAACTTACGTAAACTTTATTAATTCTTTGATAAAACACCACACACGAATTACTTACTTCAAGCAAACTGACTTACGCTATATGTTGCTGCTATTTTACGCTAACTGGTTTGTTGGTTTCTTACAACTGGGGGGGGGGCGATTATTTGTAGTGAGGAATAGTGATGAACTGGTGTTCAAACCCGGTGCGAAGTCATATCGCAACAAAACAAAGAAATAAATACTGTGCGATACGAAACGATACAAGAAAAAGGGTTTGTGATAGTGACGAGATTGAGGCGTGATACCTTTAAATTTAGAAGGACGTCGGCTAACTTAAAAAGAGAAAAAAAAGACGACGTCGGTAAAGGATTAACACACAGCAAAACACAAAAAGTAACAAACACATTGCTACATTACAAGTTAGTAGACAATGTCCAGCAATGATCCACTCCGACTGCACAATGACCACTCCGACTGCAGCCTGCGCTTTGTGTTTGTTTTGTCTATTTTGATGTTTTCTCTATTTTAATACGCCGTATAACTGTAAATGTAACTTGACATACTGCATCTTAAAAGCGTTATACATCGAAATTATGTTCGCAATGGTGGTGAAAAACAACATAATAATTGCCCATGTGGTCCACAGTACAGTCAGACTCAAGGAAAAAAAGCGATGCTGTAATCAGCAGCCGGGCGACAATAAAGAGTTCTTCAGTTTCCTTTCAGGGAGTGAACGTTTTGACCAATTGCTAGAGCTAGTCGCTGCTTGCGCTTTGTTATAGTAAGTGAGTTTGTAAGTTTATTTTCACAAAGTGCACAAGCAAAAAGTCAAACGAAGGTGGTAATAAAAAAATTATCTAGCCAATTAATGACAAGCTGTATACCGTTTCGACCTGTAAGTGTAGAAAAATGTAGTTAGTTTGGAGGATTGAAAGCGTTCGTCTCCTTGTTCACGCTGAACTATTGGACGGTGCAGAAGTTGTTTTTACTTGTTGATTGCATATTGAGATTCCCCGAACAGCAGCAGAATAGAACACCCGGCACTAAAAACTTCCTATCTATATAGCACTACATAACATTCAGGTATTTAGGGTATCGCTTGCCCACGCAGTATAGTCTTTGAGGAGCCATGTGGAAAAAGTAGCAATAGGCAAACTGAGACAATGGGCATCAATAGACAAACAACACTGTTCGCGAGTCAAGATTTTTGCAGTGGTTGATATGCAATAGCATTATATTTACATCACTTCTAAAATTGCCCTGAGTTATTTAAACGTAGCGTATTTTTGTGTGTCCTAAATTTGATAGTTCGTGTTTGTGTGTTGGGAATTACGCCGACGCAATTTTCTGATGTTCTTATGCCCGTGTGCCTGCAAATGCGATTTAGTGTTCCCTGCTGAATTTTGTACCACGTGTTTTGCGCTACATCGTTTTTCGCAGATATCACATTTGAATGGTTTCACATCAGTATGAACGGAAAGGTGTCTTTGAATTTTGTACCACGTGTTTTGCGCTACATGAGGTTTTGCGCTCAATAAAAAACTCTCCACACTGGACTAGAAACACACTCGGGGGGGGGGGGGGGGGGGGGGGGGGGGGGGGGGGGGGGGGGGGGGGGGGGGGGCCTCAGTCTACAATCGCGACGGGTCATGATATGTCCTACTAAACGGGTAAATTTAACCAAAGATTTGGCATACATAATGGACTTGGATATAAAAGGATTGTGCGGTAACTAATATAAGTATAACTTTTCGACATACTTTTTGTTGTTGTTTCGCGGTGTACACCAATATAAATAAACAGTACGACCTTACCACTGTAAAGTGTGTGAAAAACGTTTCGCGGGGGGGGGGTTTGCTGTTTCGCGGTGTACACCAAGATAGATAAACAGTACGACCTTACCACTGTAAAGTGTGTGAAAAACGTTTCGCCCAGTCTGGTAAACTGAAAAGGCTTATGATTACACATAGCAATGATCAGCCTTTTGAATGCCATATTTGTGGAAAAAAAATCCCCAGAAAGAGTCCCTCAAACGACATCGTTTAATTCATACTGATGAAAAACCATTTCAGTGCGAGAAACGATTTCGAATAGCTGATTATCTTAAATATCACATTTTGATTCACTCAGATGAAAAACCTTACCATTGTACCATTTGTGAAAGGAGGTTTCGAAGGAATGCAGAGTTAAAATCACATTTTTTAGTTCACACTGGTAATCAGCCGAAGTGTAATGAGTGTGGCAAAACATTTTCCTCTACAAGTGCTCTGCAGCACCACCTAAAACTCAAGATCAGTGGTTCCCAACCTTTTTCTAGTCACGGACCCCTTTTATAAATTTTATAGGTCCGCGGACCCCCAACGCAATTTAGTCTTGTTATGTTTATCGTTTCCTGCATTATACGTTATTATACTTTCGCTTATTTGGGCAGAATTTTAATCAACCTTCACAGTCCCTTAATCTCAATAAAGTTCTGTACTGTAGCAGTCAATGCAACGAAGAGATAAATTTTCTGGTGTACAATACTTAAAACAAAGCACAAAGAGTTCTATTGTTAATGTGTGTTGTGATGTCACAATCGAGGTAACAATTACAAGTTTTCTGATCCAGGGTTTAATAAACAGTTCGGACTCAGATACAGGATTGTAAAAACGGTTTGGGAACATAAAAATATTGTATTGTTGTTAATGCTACTGCAAATGTTTGCCTCCAGGGACCCCCTGAAACCATCTCACAACCACTGCTCAAGATGAATCCCCCCCCCCCACGGACCCCTTGGGGGTCCGCGAACCCCAGGTTGGGAACCACTGCTCAAGATGAAGATGTCAGTTTTCAGTGTGATGTGTGTGAAAAAAGTTTTTCTTCGTCTCGTCGATTAAAAGAGCATACATTACTTCATACAGGGAATGTTCCAAAGTGTGAGATTTGCCAAAAAACATTCGCCACCACTCGAGGCTTGCAAAATCACAAGGCAACCCACAGCGACTTGAAACCGTTTCGTTGTGAAGTTTGTGGAAGAAATTTTGCTACAATACAGAAGTTAAACGCACATTGTTACATTCACATCAACGAAAAGAAACATAAGTGTACAATTTGTGAGAAACTGTTTTACCATGCGGGCGACCTGAAAATACGGATGTTAATTCACAGTGATGTCAAACCGCATCAATGCATGATATGCGAGAAACAGTTTCGTACACATGTAGAACTGCGCAGGCACAAGATTGTACATACTGGAGAAAAGAATTACAAGTGTGACTTTTGTGACGAGCGTTTTGGACTACGCAGTCATGTAACCAGACACATGAAGGTTCACACTGGAGAGAAGCTTTTTTAATCCAAAGTTTGTGTTAAACGTTTTCTCTGTTCCAATGATTTATCAAGCATTTTGTGATACATTCCTGTGAAAAGCGACACAACTTGCGACGAACGATTCAAACTTTCGTCAGCATTTAAGCAACCTAGTTCTTATGTTATATCATTTTATACTGTAGCACAGTGGTTTGTGTTTGGCTTGTAGTAGCTGGTATGATAAGTTGAATAGTAAACAATTCGTACGTGGCATTAGCTTTGATTTTTAGACTGGAGTTTGATAGATTAACATCAAAGTCAATATCATTAAGTCGAAAACATTTTTTCCATATAACATCACCAGCAGTGTATTTGAGCTGGATACATCGCTTTATCTACCGTGCGGAATTAATTCAATACTTAGAAACTTAGAAACCGTTTTTGTATGTTATTTATCTGGGAAGTGTCATACCTTTAGGGCAGGAAATGTGAGCTATAAAGTTAACACTTCCACACAATGTGCAAGAAAGCAAAGAAGTAGTTTACAAACATACGGACGTACAAGAAATTCCTAAAGCCATGTTTCTGCACACCAGCTGAGTTAATTAAAAGGATTTTTAGAATATAAAATCATATGTACTAAAAACGTGTTTGCAATGAAAAAACATATCTTCAAAATGTGTTGAATTGGCGTATGACCACCATACAGAACAGTGCTTAGTTGCGCATAACTTTACCTTTATCTTGCAACCCGTTTCTGTTCGCACTGCGATGCGTGACGTCTGTTTTTAGCTTGGTAACCAGACAGGATTTTATGAGATGTTGTGGTTTACATTGGTATGCTTATCTTACTTTCATGTTTTTATAGGATGTAGTCTTAAGTGCTGGGTAGAATGTACAGACACTGGGTATTTTAATCCACTTAATCACAATATACGAACACAAACACTAAAAACACAACATGTAATCAAGTTATAAGTAATTACATTTGAGGCAAATAGCGCATATTTATTTTGGTCAAATTAACCAACTTTTTCAAATCAGAAGTCCATACACAACATAAACCGTTTTTGCTTAGGTTTAAGCCGAAATCAGTTAAGTGCGAAACCAGACAGAAAAAAATGTAAGAAACAAGTTAGGGCGCGCTACGCGTAGTAAAGGGCAGATTTGTGAGAAAAAGTTTAATCAAGCGGGTGACCCCAAAAAGCACATATTAATTCAGAGTGATATCAAATCTCATCAATGTATGGAATGCAAGAAACAATTCCGTACACATGTAGAGTTGCGCAGGCATAAGTTAATCCACAACAGAGAAAAAAATACTATTGTGACTTTTGTGGCAGGCGATTTGGACAACGCAGTACTGCAAACATACACACTAAGATGCATACTGGAGAAACCTCATCAATGCAAAGTTTTGTGACAAGAGGCGATTTATCAAAAGACAAACTCCACTGAAAACGACACAAGTTTGAAATTTGTTACACATAATTCAAAAAATTATGAGGCTTGAATCAACCAATAATCGAGGCTTGAATCAATCAATACGCAGTAATAAAAAGAATCATGTATGCGCAGTTTGTAAGAAACAATTTCGTACTGCGTCGAAACTGAAGAAACATACGATGACGCAAACAGGAGCAAAGTCTCACAATTGTATGTTTTTGGGATATGAGGTTCATTCAAAAAAGCAACGCACGAGCCCATGTAAGAAGAATCTATTTGAACGCAAAACCATAAAACCCGCTTGTCCAAAATCTCAGAAAAACTAAAACCAACAAAATAAAACTAAGTTATATATTGTGCTATTCTTTTTGTTTTGTTGCATTACAATGTCATTTTTGTGTTGATAACATAGCGAATGCCCATTTGTGAGTAAAGCGTTCTAAACAGAAAAGTCTGTCTAATTTCAGAGTTTAAGCAAACATACATAAAATTAATTCCACATGTTGCAGGAAAACTTTTACAGGCCCCCCCCCCCCCCCCCCCCCCCCCCCCCCCCCCCCCCCCCCCCCCCCCCCCCCCCCCCCGGGCCGTAGTTTGGTGACCCCTGGTTAAACGAACGCAGTACACGTCAAAACCAAATATTTGCTTTTAAGCGTTTGCTTTGCTGTACAAACGCTCTAGAGCAGTGGTTCTTAACATTTTTCCTTCTTTCGCCCCTTTCAAATCACCAACCAATTTTCGCACCCCCTTCTGTGTTTAACTTATACTTATAGAATAGACCTAACCAACCTTAATGATTCAGCATCCCCGCACAAAAAGGTTGGGGAACCTTTTTGTTTCTAAAGGCCACATAGACTATTTTCCAGGCCAAGGACAATGGTGTTCAAACTTTTTGACTTGCAGAATGGTCGTTTTGCTATTCCCTCATAGAGTTGTAGGACTTACGGTCCAAGCTAAATAAAATTTCTCACCACGTTTCCACCTTCACGACAACATTCAGGAATTCTTCAACCTAAAAACTTGCTTGTTTTCGAAGACATTCGATTATGCGCAAAAATTTTTAGGTTTTCAAAAAAACTCTTTGACGTTCTTGTCCAAGCTGTTTAATGAGTGTTTTTTTTTTTCATTATCCACTGGCCAACTTGCTTTTGTTTATTCTGATTGACGAATGAACGTACAAAATGCACGATCATCAGCTCATAAACTTCAGTGCAACTGAGTAAACTGGGGGGCAGAGAAATTGTCTAGCACCAGAATATTTTTTCGGTCTCGAGTGCCCTGCGTGCCACCAGTGGTATGCGTATCACAGACAGAGAACCACTGCGTTTAATAAACGTGACCCAATAGCATTTTAGTCTACGGGTGTATGTTCAAGTACCGCGATGTAAAGTGGTTATATTTCTACCTACTGTATATGAGTTTAAAGTAATGTACACGCCACGTAAACAAGAATAAAAAAAACGCGGCCTTACCAACCAGGTCTCTTGTGTGTAGTTGTAGAAACATTTTCGCAAAATTAACAGCAAAACTTTGATCTGGTCGTTACAGGTTTACTTTGAAGAACCGTGTTAGTATCTTTTGATACCCTTACGGGACGTGATTAATTGCTAAACCTGGTAATTCAATTTAGCCAGGCTTTGGCTTCTGGACTGCCGGTGATGCTGTCATTTTGTCGTTGAAAACAAAGCGTAGCGTGCTTTGACGTCAGCTTTTATGCAGAACTGACGCGCCGGTTGGATTTTAACCACAGGGGTTCAGGAAGTCACTATGTTACATTGGTTTTAAGCTGAAGCCCAGCGGTTTGTGGTAAGCTGTAAGCAGTAAGCACCAGTATGGCCTTGTAGTTGCTGGAAGGGTTGGTTAATGAGTAAACGCACTACACTTGGAGATTGGTTTTAAGGCTCAAAGATGACTAGCAATCTCAATGCCTTTGTCAATAACATGGCGTGGTAAACAGTTTTTCAGTTTACCATCAGCAGCTGTTGTCAAACTGATCATTTGAGTTAGATACATTGCGTTATATTCTGTAGGGAATTAATTCACTTCTTTGTAGCACAGGAACAGCATCAGTATGTTACTCATCTGGGGTGTATCATACAATCAGTACAGGAAAAATGAGCTGTTAAGTTGACACTGCCACGCAATGTAAGGAAAACAATGAATGAGTCAGAGTAAGTTTCCAAATCTGACGTAGGCTACGGATAGATACGTGTATACAGGAGATGAATAATGTCATGTTATGGATACTTGATGTGCCTATTAGACAGAACTACGTGGGTTTAGCTCTCGCTGTTTATAGTTTTACTGACTAACGTTGCTAGATTCGGTGACTCTTGTCAGATTTAGTAAAGATAGATTGCGTTATCTTAGTATTGCCAACCGAACAAATCTTGGTTTGTTTTAAGTGTTGCATTCTGCAGCCAGCAATACACACAGCGGCAAGAGAATGTTCTACACCAGGGGTTCTTAACCAGGGGTACAGGGTACAGGGTACAGGGTGAAATTATATGCTATTTAGGCATATTTGTGAAGAATGCATAACAAGTTACTTTGTTATATACAGTATCCAGAACGGGTTAGTTTTGTACTACTTGCAATACTGTTTTCATGCATGCATTCAACACCCAAGTTATAGATACACTGAGTTTAATTGTTACAAATTTATTTACTTCCGTCGGCCATTTTAGACAGGGGTACGAGAAAATTTTATGAAAGCTCAAAGGGTAGGAGCACAAAAAAGGTTAAGAAACACTGTTCTACACTCTACACCACAACATGCGCCCGACGTTAACGATCGTAAATTATGCATCACATGCATCCCGGAAACGTCACGAAGCCTGGCCTAAAAGGAAGGGCAAACAAGACAAAAGCACAAAAGCCATTATGGGATTTTGTCCTTTGTTGTAAAGTGGATAGCAGCTTAATATTTAAGTCTTTGTGTGCACAGTTTGTTTGAGGTCTGGTTTGTGGATTGCACAAAGATAATCGCTGTAAGGGTTTTCGGTTACACTGTTTGTACAGTAAACATGCTTTAACTGGTTGTGAAATCAATTCTAAAACAAGAAAAAGTGGAAGTAATGTTGATTTGAATAAACGTTCGTGATAGGCCTTCCGTACACCCATTGCAGTTTATCGATCGCTTCTTATTGTGCGTATTTGAATTGAGCTCATTTAACATGTGTAATAGTTCCGGGGCTGCGCAGGACATCAATTCAAATAGTCAATGATGATGTATTGACTTTATCAACGCACTTCAATTTTAATGGTTCAGCGTTCTTGGAAAGAGATATTTAGTTTAGAGTTGTATCTATATATCAAGTTGTTTGGTATATATTGTGCATGTCAATGCCATATTGACTGTTCGCTGCAGAATGTGGGAAGAGTTTATTTACATAATATACAAAGTTTACTTGTTGGCTATTTACCATAAAAAGACCATAAAATCAGTTTGGCTGTTTATGCCAACTTTTGTGCTTTTAAATTAGTTATAAATTAGTGAAACACAAGTAAACGTTTAAAAAGTCGTATACAACTACAGAAAAATTAACACACACCTCTTTTTAAAGCAATAAAAAACGATCTGCAGCAATCGTTTTCATAAAGATAAAACCACAGTTATATAAAGCTTATGCATATGACTGCTTAGTGCGTTACAGAAACACACGCCACTTGTGATAAAATACGTTGTTATAATCTTGTTCTGCACAGCATGCCGTATTTTTACAAAGCCGTTATTCTGCTCCTGTTAAAGACCGCAATAAACGAAATGCCAGTCGTCACGCTTATTGAGTGTGCGTTAGACCGTGACAGTCACCTACCCCTTTTTTCAGCTTACAAACTCAAGCACGAAACGAATTGCCAGCAGTCAGTGGACAGCCCAGCTGAAGTGTGTGTCCTGTTTCAAATCACTTTATAAACCAAAGAGAAAGAGGTAGTCCGTAGTTGCACTGTTGTTCAGGTTGGAGAGTAAAAGAAGTTGCTGGTAGTTTGATCAACAATATGTTCTGTTGGACGTTTGTGCAGTCTTTTAAAAAGGTCACTTGCAATGAATCATTCACTTCCTTACTGGCTCAAAGC
This sequence comes from Phallusia mammillata, assembly GCA_003260075.1. Lineage (NCBI taxonomy): Eukaryota > Metazoa > Chordata > Ascidiacea > Phlebobranchia > Ascidiidae > Phallusia > Phallusia mammillata. The sequence continues at coordinate 7,809 of QLIY01001286.1, read as the reverse complement.
CTTTTTTGTCTTAAATACATTAACTGTGGTGTTGAAAGCAGTAATATGTACAGTCGTTTAAATAGTAATTGGTTATATGTCAAGTAGTTGTGTTAAGTATACTCAGTAGGTTCATAGAAAGGCGTAGTTCGTTAAGGAAAGTTCAAGTCTAATTTATATTGTATACTTATTTCAATGTGCAGGCTTAATGTAAATGCAGTTAGGTGCTAACTGCTATTGCACAACAAGGTTGGCGTGGCACAAACAGTCACAAGAATTACGTTTTGTCGCGTGTTGCGCTGCCTGAGGCGAAAAACGTGCGAAAATCGATAACTCGCGCTGCAGGGCAAAACAGTGTGGATCAAGAACCATTCATTAAATAAAAATGTTGAATTAATCAAAATCCGTGTCTACACAACATTCTTAAGAGGTTGTTTTATAATATTAGGAGTTAAGAAAACCTTAGTTTGTCCCACACAGTCAAAGGTGTGAATTTTAATGCATTTGTTGATTGATTTGTTTACTTTTAGTGCGGACATGTGCCGACAACACCAACTAGGATGCAAAAGAAGCCCTACGTTGTGTGTTTATTAGCATTTAGCCTTTTAGGTGTCTGCTGGTACATTTCTTCTTCGCCGATTCAACATATGCAGAGACCAGGATTTTTAAACAGACCAGCTTACAAGAGATTTCTACAACCACCAACGTCGATACGAAACAGTACAGACGAAAATAAAAACCTGACTTCAAGTGTACTTGAAACAACTGCGCCAGAGCCAACTGAAGGACAAACGTTAACGTCTACGGAACGGACTAAGTTAACAGTCGACGATATTGGATTTACAATTAAAACTAGCGAAAAATTCCATAGTACAAGAATCGACCTAATACTAAAGACTTGGTTTGTTCAAACCAATGGCCAGGTATTGATATTGTGCATACATTCGACTGTAGCGTGTAAAGGTTTGAGCTGATGTAGGGTTAAAACTTTGTACTTGGTGGCTGGTAATTACCGATCTCACAGGCCCACACATAAAACATACAATTTTAGTTAGTTTGGGGCGACAGACGAGTATTAAATATTAGTATGTCTTTTTAATTTAAAAAGGATCCGTTTGCACTAAGATAACTAATTCCACAATTTGCTTGATGGGGCAATTAACAAACAGATTGTTTTTGCTTTTTCAGATAAATTTTATCACAGACGGCGAGGACACAGTTTATCAAGAGAAAAGTGGTAAGTAACATTAAATTAACTTTATTTACACAAACGTTCTGCACATATCTGATCAACGCGTTTTGTTCTCCAGGCAACAAACTCATTAAAAGCGGTTGCGGAAAAAGCCACGGCCTGTAAGTAACTCGCTTTTGGTATTTTTCGTCTTTCGTTTGCATGTGATTAGATTTTTTAAAAGGCCAAATACTAAAAGCGTGCATTTTTTAAAGCGTTTATTGGAAAGTACACACATTATCAACTATATAAATTAGTTAAACGATAGGGTGTGCAAGCATCTGCTAGTTTCCATATTTTACTTGGAAAGGGAAGCAACAGCATTTGAAGTAATTTGAATCTCCTCAATGACTTCCTGTCTGTTGCGTGGGTTGCTGGATACAGTTTTTTTTGAAAAAGTATTGGAATATTAAGACATAACGTCTGTTTATCATTACAGTAAAACGCGAAACGGACGATTCGCTGTACTTAAGGTTTGGGTTCTAAGGTATGCTTTCTGTTAACGTCCAAAACCACGTTTGAATTATTTACTCCCATTGCAAACAGACTGAAAACTTTGACAAGTCTGAAGTCGTCCACCGTTTTATTTAGACACATATATTTCACCTAAGTAATAGGCATCGTCAGTATCTAAAAACAACAAAGAGCGCTAAAAATCGTATGCAAGTGTACCTTTTTTGATACTAGTCTGTTATTGTATGCGACTGTTGTCTCCTCTGTCGTATTGAGTCTCTGGTGACTCGTGATTCACAATATACTACCCCGCATTAGAAAAGATTATTTTTTTCTTCTTTGTAGCAACGTTGGCGCCCGCGCGGTTTTTGACACCCTGTTGCTCTTTTGTACCTTCAACTTATGCTTCTCATTGTTATGTTTGTTAGCAAATCGTAATGTCTGAATAGAATTTATGGCGAAAGTACATGAACAAAGCTAAAAAAGAAAACGTTTAAACTTAGATTCGAAAGGTTTCGTTTGCCAATAAAGTCTTTGCGGAGATATAATTCAAGTCAAACCGAAGCAAACGTGAAAAAAATGTTCTCATATTGAAATCTGGCATCTAGCTGCGGTGTACCATCTTGCGGTTTACACTTGCTTATGAAACTAAAGTTAAAAGTTGTTGCTTGAGAAGAACGCTGATCACCGAGTTTGATTCGAATATACCTCTTGTATCATTAAGTGTAATCTTCTTTTGATTCGAGTTTGTTGCTGGATCTGATTCAACTAAAGTCACCAATAGTGTAAAATTGGGACGGGTCAATTCGAGTTATTCGCAATTCGAAAGATAGGATTCGGGTGAAGTCAAGTCCCTTATAAAAAAACATGACGTGAACACACTTTACTTGAGTGAAGTATTTGTACCGACGATTTCACGATTCAAGTACAATCTTTACACTTAGACAGCTCAGTTTACAACATGCCGTCCAAACGAAGTCACGAAAGCGACATTTTGACAAACACGCACATTCGCATAAAATCAATATTTGTGTGATCAATACTCCTAGACTGACCAATCCCAGGATTGTCTACTTTTCAAGGTTTGGCCTAAACGTCAGTTGCCAATACATTCTTCGTGTGTTTTGGCCTTTACCGTATGAAGAAAATAACACTGTTTTTCAGTTCATTTGGCTTTGAGAAATGTCTAGAAGTTCCTGGGTGTATTTAAACGTTTTCAAATTGTGTCGTTTAATTGGGATTTATACGTGTAACAATTCCATTTTCTATGACCATGCAGCTTTGAAACACTATGCTCGGATCTGTTTATATGTTTAATGACGAATATAACGGCCCAAACAGTCCTAACGTAGCGGCTATGTTATTCAAACGTTTCGACAAATGCTCATGCTACATTTACATAGCATGCAGAACATATATCACATTACCCAGAAAATCTTTTTCCTTTCGATTGCACAATTTAAGCTGCTCATGTATATTTTATTTATTTCAGAGTTGATTTATGCTGCAAAGTTGGACGCGAGTACGATACATTTATGGCAGACACGAGCAAAAGGTGAGTTACAACATTTTGTCGACAAATTGAATCAAACGTCTATATGCCAGTTCACTGAACGTTTCGTGGTGATCCTAAACCACAGAATGCACAACCTGCGGTCATCGCTGAATCCCTTTCTTTATATGCGTCTGTGCTCAGCACTTAAAGAACGGGGTGTAGAAACAGGGGTGTGCGACTTCACTGCGTGGCCTAATACAATCGCACTCCCATATAACGCAAGGTGATTTTACTTTGTTGCATACCAAATACGGCTATATTAGGTTAACAAGTAAAATTCTTCGGGCCGCAGGTTGCACACCCCTAGCAGCTGCTAAAGAATATATATAATGGCCGCAATGGACCGAAAAAACTCTTGTGGTAACCTTAACCTTTTGAAATTGTCCAGAAAACTTAATTTTGGTTTGAAAAGATACAGAAAATGTTTATTATTGCCTCTAATCTCCATAGACATATTTTGCGCGGGTTTTGAGACTTACCAGACACACACTGGCGACTGTGATATACCACATGTAAGACATACCTGCTTCTTAACTTTCTTTACGTTTTACAAGGTGGTGGTGTCACTTCGATGATGACAATTATGTGAACGTTGGAAGTTTGGTGAACTATCTTGATCAGTTTGACGACAAAAAAGACTGGTATATTGGTCGAAAAAGTCGACCAAGTTTTAAGGTATGTCGTGTTAAACTATTTACAGAAAAAACAAGACCAATAATACTTGTGATTGAGCAAAGTTGTAAATTCGACATTTCAGGTTCTGGCCTATAACAAACAGGCTTTAATCGGCCCTAATTTAACATTCTCTTTTCGCAGGGTTTTTTTCACAAATATTTACAGGCTTTTTTCAAAAAAACACTACTCATATAAAGCGCTATAGTTGCTGAATTTAACGTTCTGTCCAACATCCCTATAAACGTCGTGCTCAAGCCAATAAGCCAATGTCTATTATTGTACATGTTTTGTTCATGTTGTACTGTATACAGCAGTGGTTTTTCTAGGCTGTCATGCACAGCCTGTTAATTGAACTTTTGGGACAAAACGGGCTTTTTAAAAACCATTCGGGTTTGGGCTAGAAATTCGTTCTCGCTTACAACTCTGTCACTAACAGTTCGGGGGTTCATCGATGCTTGTGGCTAACCATTTCGCATACATATGTGCACACCTGAAAGTACACACATTTGTTTAGTGGAAGGGAAAGCTTTATTGAACTAATGTTTATGTGGAACGAATTGGTCTTAAATTGCCCATCATATATATTAGTTATAAAACAATTACAATACGTTGATTGGTTAGAAGTTGTTTTTTGAGTCAAATGAACAATAATGCACCCTAAACATCATTAACAACCAACAAATGTCCAAAAGCACTCTAGAATATGAATAAAGCATATGAGTGTAATAAACAGGACAGGGGCGTTTAGATGGGGTATTCCATCCATATCAAATATAATCTCCGAAACTTAAAAATGTATTTGTGATTCACAAACTATTCCATGTTCTACCAATTTGTACAAAATGAAACACGTTTTAATGTTTTTGTTATGTTTTCGAATGTGATTTATGTAACGTCGTTTGTTTACAGTCACGCTATAGGACGAGGTGGTACGTTTACGAGTTTGGTACAGGTGGAGGTGGAGTTTGTATTTCTAGACCTCTTGCTATAAAAATGGAACCGTATTGTGGGTAAGTTTAGTGTGCTTTTTAATCAAATGACTTCCTCTGACCTTTCTTGAATATACAGGACTACTGTTCATTATAATTATAACTCAGTTTTCCACAATGGGTAGAACTTAATAGGAATCATTCCTTATGAAATATCGGTAGAACGCCTGCGTTTCGTTACTTAATATAAGTCGACAGAAACTACATTTAACGTTTATGAAATTCTCACTTCCAATTGCTCCAGGCTCATTCGTTACAGTTCAATTTTTCACAGTGCTAAGATATAATTTGAGAACAAAATATCATGCATGTTATGTTTCCAAAATGTCTACATTTGCTGGAAAAATAAGTCGACAGAAATGAAATCGAACAGTTCCTTTATGTGTCATTTTAAATATTGCTAGAATATGCATGCATACCTGGTTTGGTCAGGTTTTGCGAGGTTTCTGGATGAAATAATAAACGCAATGTGAGACATTTGCAGTTTTTCCCCACCAGTGGTTCCAAAAACTAACTTCATTTTAATATCCAAAGCCTGCTGTCATTTCCATACGACATGTGCGAGTAATTCAACCGCCTAATTAACGATTTTTCTGAAAGCAGGATATCCTCGTTTATTATGGGTCCCCTTCCCTGAAGGGGACACATATTGTTTTCGTCTATATATATATATANTGTTGCAGTTCAATTTTTCACCAGTGTTAAGAATTTAATTTGAGAACAAAATATCATGCATGTTATGTTTCCAAGTTGTCTACATTTGCTGGAAAAATAAGTCGACAGAAACGAAATTGAACAGTGCCTTTATTTTTTTATTTAGGCTACTGCTAGAATACATGCATACTTGGTTTGGTCAGGTTTTGCGAGCTTTCTGGATAAAGTAATGAACGCAATGTGCGACATTTGCAGTTGATTTTCCACACCAGTGGTTCCAAAAACTAACTTCATTTTAATATCCAAAGCCTGCTGTCATTTCCATACGACATGTGTGAGTAATTCAACGCCTCTGCAAATGAGAAACGAATTAACGATTTTTCTAAAAGCAGGATATCCTCGTTTATTAATTTTTGGTGTTGAACAGTCATGCAATTCTAAATTACGAAGTTATATAAGCAACAAACGACCAGCGTGGCTGTTGTTTGATTAGANAAATGGAATATGTGATACATCATTAAATATGATGTAGTATATATAACCCAGCAATATATAGGAAAACCGCTATTCTAGTTAATGTTTGGTGTTGAACAGTCATGCAATTCTAAAATGCGTAATTATATAAGCAACAAGCGACCGATGTGGCTGTTGTTTGAATAGACAAGGCAACTGTTATTCACTCGTAAAGGCAAGGTTCGGCTTGTCTTTGGTTTCAAGTACTTTCGAGCGTTGGAAACGTGTGGTTTCGGCCAAACGCTTTTAGAAACTGTCGATTCGTGCATTAAGGTTAAACAACAGTCATTCATTTTGGAGGTAAATTTGATCCCAGCAGGGGTAAATCACAGTACGCCAGGCCCATTGAAGGCGCATACAGAATCAGTCGGTCATCAAGCATTTCCGTGTGTTTTCCGTCAAGCGTATGGGCTAAAAAACTACCCTGCGCTAGAATTTCGAACCCACGCTTTGCCTTATGGGAATGCTTGGCGACCGACTGATTCGGTATGTCACCTTCAATGGGCCTGGCGTACTGTGATTCACATATGGATGTGTGAAACTTGAGCCCCAACACGACCCGAACCCGAAAGTACAAGCCTAAAACCCGGCCTAAACTCGAATATTTTTAAGAAGCCTGTTTAGGCCCGAAAGTTTGATTGACAGGCTTATACATTGAAGCCTTGGAAAGACTAAGACAACAAACACAATATAGACAATTGGTGCTAAACAAAGCCTTAAGGACTGTTTGATATTAGTTTAGGTCCAGCAACTGACTACTTAGCCAGTTAAATTTGTTGTCAAAAATACTGACACAGAGTGTAAAGTCAGGCCCAAATCAAGCTCGTGTTTTAAGAAACCTAAGCTCGAACCAGGCCCGAAAACATGAACTGAATTACAACTCTGGTTCACCGGTCTGAATTGACCCTTCGGGGCTGATCCCAGTTATGAATTTATATCAATCTTTGCGTGGGTACACTTCTCACTAATAAACGTTAAGTAGTGCATAAGTTTGACTTTTTTTAGAAGGTGAAAAATAATTTACATCCTTCTAAGATAGTTTTTAAAAGTAGTAAGTAAGAAATGACAACACTTACTTGATTTTCAGAAACGGGGTTTTTCCAAAAACATGTCAAGCTGCTGGTGCTGCAGATGATTGCGTCATTGGGTTAATTGCAACAAAGTTGATTGGAACAAAAATGACGGAGTCTCCATTATTTCACTCGCACATTGAGAGACTTGGTAAACTTAATTCGTCAACGTTAACGCAACAGGTAATGCTTTAAACTTTCAATTTTACTACCTAGTTGAGGACATGCAGTATAAGAGAAAGAAAGATTGGTTTGGCTGTAGATCGGCATCAGCCTTCAAAAATCATATCGGTCTGTCTCTAGTCAAAACCGTGTGCAATATCTGTTCCCAACTTGCCATGGTATCGACACATTGCCTTCATAATATGTTTGTTTTTGTGCCAAAAGCAATAGGTTACATTTATACANGCGTCGACTTGGTGTTAGTTTACGACCCATGTATGTATATAATAGGGTTAATTTATGATTTTAACTGAGACTGTTTAACGTGCTGTGTTTTGTTTCTGTGTTAAAGCTTTGTCGTTCAATTTCTTGCTCATGAAAAACAGAGGGATTAGACTGGTTTCGAACCCACAACCTTGTGAACATAAGGCTGTTGCGCTAACCCTGTAACTTCATCAGGTCATGACACAATGTTTGCTAATAGTCTATGACTTATGACATCGCGAAATGTGCCAAAAACTGATTTGT
>QLIY01001285.1:2814-44561 GCA_003260075.1 Phallusia mammillata | reverse complement strand
TAGGAGATCCGGATGTCAGTTGCTTAGGTAAATTAAAGTCAAAACCTAAATTGATTTTTGCATTTGTTTGCGTTTTGTTGTTCTGATCGACATTGCATGTCTACTAAAGAGATAGATTACGAAATATTAAATTTTACTTTCTTCACCTTTTTGTTTTCTTTTAATCGATCGAACCCCGGTTAAGAACCACTGTGCTAGAAGGTGAAATGTTGTATATAGTTACTTGTTACTAAATAGGACGTAGAATATATTAAATGTGAATAGACAGGAAAGCAACATTTCTAGTTAGTTACATGGGAATGATTTGTTTTCAGCTACTGACCCCTGCGACCCGAGTCCTTGTGGCACTAATGCGGATTGTACTGCCGATGGGAGATCTCCTGTGTGTACTTGTCCATCTGGAACCGCAGGAAAGCCATTGGTTAGTTGCACAGGTAAACAGAACAAAACGGTTTTTACATTGCTCTTGTGATAGGTTCAAATCCCACCGCAAGCTTGATTTTGCTAGGCTGTGCCTTGCCATAAATGGGAATGTTATTGGCCGGCTAATTCAGAATAACATCTTTAATGGGTTGAGCTTACTATGATTTATTTGTGTGTGTGCCGTGTTTGCTGAGCGGCATGAACATTTGGGGCTGATCCCAGTTATAAATTTGATGTACATTTTATTTTTTTCCAGCTGTTGACTTGTGCAGCACCAGTCCATTTAAAAAAAGTTAAGACAAACCGTTGGGTCATCTNTAACATCTTTAATGGGTTGAGCTTACTATGATTTATTTGTGTGTGTGCCGTGTTTGCTGAGCGGCATGAACATTTGGGGCTGATCCCAGTTATAAATTTGATGTACATTTTATTTTTTTCCAGCTGTTGACTTGTGCAGCACCAGTCCATTTAAAAAAAGTTAAGACAAACCGTTGGGTCATCTGGGGTCAAACTTCGGGAAGATAAACTTTAGAAAACTAAATAACTTGTGTGCAAATTTCGTGTACTTTATTCCATTCGTGATTTGTTACAAGCTGCAGTTGAGTTACCCGTATGTTAGTTGCAAAAGTAATTGATCATTTTTTAACCCAAACTCAGTGTCAATGTTATTCTCTGATATGTTTTTAGCTATTGACTTGTGCAGTCCAAGTCCATGTGGGATTAACGCTGAGTGCCTTGTCGCGTCGGAACAAGCTGTTTGTTCTTGTCCAATCGGATACGAAGGAGACCCTTTTACTCGTTGCACAGGTGACAATTTAACCCTTGTGTTTTAGTTTTCATTTATGTTGCCATTGTGTTTTCGAATAAATTGTTTAAAAGTTGAGAAATGGTTACCAGATGTTATTAATCTGTACGATCGCAGTCCATGACTTTCTGGTGGTCCATATTAATAGGACGTTAATTATATTTGGTGATAAACTGGAAGTAGTTGCACATATTTTATTGAACGTTCGGAAGGAAAAAAGCTCCTTCAAGTTATTGACCATTACTTTATGGCTGTCAGTTGTTTGATATCACTGCGCGAAATTCTGTTTTGAAGGAAGATATTTCTAGTCAATATATTTTATTTGGATCCCCCCCCCCCCCCCCCCCCCCCCCCCCCCCCCCCCCCCCCCCCCCCCCCCCCCCCCCCCCCCCCCCCCCCCCCCCCCCCAATTTCCAACTTAAGAATGGACTGGTCCACAATATATTTGTTTATTTATTTGAAATTGTTTGTTTTTAGCTACCAATCCTTGCGACCCAAGCCCATGTGGTATTAACGCAGATTGTAGCCATATATCTGGAACTGCTGTATGTCGTTGCCCTACCGGGGCATCTGGTGATCCGCTCACCCGTTGCTTAGGTATCATTGTTGAACACGTTCAAAATCACAATGTATTCGAAGAAAAGCGATAGTTATAAAACCAAGTCGCAATACTTTGTTGTTTATGAAGAATATAATTACCAAAATAGACAATCGACATGTATTTTTCCCAAACTCTTGGGCAAATGTTTATTATCAGTGACATATATTAATCACACCGGATTTATTTATTTATTTATTTGTAGTTATTTATCAACACTCCAGTTGTCTGTTCAAGCGAACATCGGTAACTTAAGTATAATAATTGTATACATTTGTTCCAAAGGGTAAGGCAAATAAAATTGACATCTATAATTGTTTGTAGGGAAAAAAAACAAAAACATTTCATTATGTTGCACATTTCATATTTTTTTTAATGTGCTTTTGCAAAATCTGTTGATAGTGGTCTTTTGTTCATTTTAAGAATTATGTTATTTTTGGACTGTTTCAGATCCTGACCCATGCGACCCTAATCCTTGCGGCATTGATGCTCAATGCGTAGACGAACAGGGATCTCCCCAGTGCAATTGTCCACCTNTCCATTGTTTAAATGCATAGGTACACATCGGCCTACAATTTAATGATAAGCATATTAGTTAAGATCTTGTCAACTGCAATTCGTTCAATATTTAAATTAATGCAGAAATGCTTCCGGGAGCGCGTAAAGTCAAATGGCAGGTCATATAAGCCCCAGGTACCAAGGTGCATAAGACTAAAACTCTTGTTGCGTGTTTTTATCAAATTTACTAAAGAACATTACTTCGAGGAAACCAAACTAAAAAACAACAACAGTTAGAATATTTATTTAAGTTATAGTAATCTTAGTTAAATCAAGTCTTCAGAATCTGCATATTTTATACAACTTCCATATACCGCACGTGGAACATACTGAGTTTGAAACAGAAATGCTGTTTTATGAATGAATACCAAAAACCGTATTGCGTAGCACTAAATGATTTCCACTTATAACGTGACATTTTATGTAGGTATGTCTACCGAGGTCATATAAAAATAACAGAGCAAAAATTTTAAAACAATATGAACTGTTTTTTCTGTTACTTGTGTTTTTGACCTTCTCAATGTGATTTGTATGTTACGGTGTTTTTTGGCATAAGAATTGACAACAAAAATTATTTAGTGAGGATATCAATACTTGGCATTCAAACACGTTCCGATAACTTCCTAGGTGGCTAAACTGTACATTAAAACCTATACAGGTACCTCCAGTGATAAAATCATACTTAATGACCAAATCGTCCCGAACCAACGCTCGCTTATATCAGACAATTTCTATTTACATAAGAACTGAGGACGCCGTGAACTAAATGTTTCACTTTAGTATACCTTCATGCAGTTGAGAATTCAATTATTTTCGTAGTTGGTTCATCGAGTGGTCTAAATTTTAAAAATTTATTTTGTTGACGTACAATGCTTTAAATTTCTATTAAACTTTGAACCGATATTGAAGTGTAACACAAATTCTTTCCGTGACAAAAACATCTCCATGCCAATCGCTAAATAACTTTACCTATGCCCCCCCCCCACCGGGAACTGCAGGGAATCCATTGATTAAATGCATAGGTACACATCGGCCTACAATTTAATGATATGCACATTGGTTAAGGTCTTGTCAACTGCAATTCGAGGATGCCGTAAACTAAATGTTTCACTTTAGTATACCTTCATGCAGTTGAGCATTCGATTATTTTCGTAGTTGGTTCATCGAGTGGTCTTAGTTTTAAAAATTTATTTCGTTGACGTACAATGCTTTAAATTTTTATCAAACTTTGAACCGATATTAATGTGTAACAAAAGTTCTTTCCTTGACAAAAACATCTCCATGCCAATCGCTAAATAACTTTAACTATATGGGATTTTACTTTATAGATATTTCCTCGTGTGATCCTGATTCATGTGGCAGAGAAGCTGATTGTACAATTGTTCAAGGATTAGTCGTATGTTCTTGTCCACCTGGAACTACAGGAGATCCGTATGTCGGTTGCTTCCGTAAGTAAAAGTAGTCTTCGCAAAACTTACAAAAAATGAACTACACCAGGTTGAACTAAAACAATAGTTTTCAAACTGTGGGTTGCGACCCCCCACATGTTTGATAAACATCACAAAAGTAAATGTTTATCAGCTATAACAAAATAAAAACATTCAAAAGCAATAAAACCCCCCCCCCCCCCCTTTTAAAATTATTTTGTGTTTCATTGTGACGATTGCAAAAAAACAACAACAAATGCTTTATAACGTCACTATATAGAAGATAATTTAATGCAAGTTTCAATGCGCAGGGTAAGTGGGCAAATAAACCCCGAAAAACAGACATTACAATTGGGCAATACATGATTTTTTATAGAAGGTGAAGTGTATCCGTTGTGCTGCAGCAGGATTCTATGTGTTTAAAAATCGGAAAGACTAACAAGCTCAGATCCTCTCTCTTTGCTCAAAAGTGGAGTTTATTCTAGTAATTATCAAAAATATGGACATTTTTGAAGTTAAAATTTACGTTTGGTTGCTAAAATGGGTCGCGGTCTAAAAAAGGTTGAAACCCCCCCCCCTTGCTTCGAGTATTTGCAAAACTTGTAAGTTAACAAATTGATTAGGCCGATATTTTTGTTGTTGTTTATATTTTCTCACTTCCCCCCCCCCTTACAAAAAATGAACTACACCAGGTTGAACTAAAACAATAGTTTTCAACCTGTGGGTTGCGACCCCCACATGTTTGATAAACATCACAAAAGTACATGTTTATCAGCTATAACAAAATGAAAACGTCTAAAAGCAATAAAACAACCAAACCATTTTTTAAAATTATTTTGTGTTTCGTTGTGACGATTGCAAAAAACAACAACAAATAGCTTTATAACGTCACTATATAGAAGATAATTCAATGCAAGTTTCAATGCGCAGCGTAAGTGGGCAAATAAACCCCGAAAAACAGACATTACAATTGGGCAATACATGGTTGTTTATAGAAGGTGAAGCGTATCCATTGTGTTGAAACAGGATTCTTTGTGTATAAAAATCGGAAAGACTAACAAGCTCAGACCCTCTCTCATTGCCCAAAAGTGGAGTTTATCCCCCCCCCCCCCCCCCCCCCCCCCCCCTGAAATATAGAATTGTTTAAAGTTACAAGTTACGTTTGGTTGCTAAAATGGGTCGCGGTCTAAAAAAGATTGAAAACCACTGAACTAAAAGGAATTTTATAAAATATACCTAACAACAACACTATATTTATGGCAACAAAGTGACTCTCTTTTTCTGATTTTATTTTGCTTGTGGTTTTGTAGCTTTTTTGTAGCATTGCCGTAAAACACCTCAAACCCCGATACAAATATTGAAAAAGTCATCAATTTATATAACTAAGTATATTTGGAAAAAACTGGTATAAACAGCAATTTATGTGTCAGCCCCCCCCCCGAATTTTATAAAATATACCTCACTATATTTATGGTAACAAACAACAACACTATATTTATGGTAACAAAGTGACTGTCTTTTTCTCATATTATTTTGCTTGTGGTTTGTAGCTTTTTTTGCAGGATTGTGGTAAAACACCTCGAGCAAACTCCGATACAAATATTGAAAAATCATCAATTTATGTAACTAAGTATATTTGGAAAAAAACTGGTAATGTTAAAAAGCAATTTATGTGTCAAACTTTTTTAACAGCTGACCTTTGCAATCCAAGCCCGTGTTTCAACGGTGGTGAGTGTGCAATTGTTCAAGGGTCAGCTATCTGTTCCTGTCCTGTTGGAACTACACCAGAAGCGCCTTTTGGTTGCTCAGGTAAAATAAAACTAAAACTTGCTTCGAGTATTTGCAAAACTTGTAAGTTAACAAATTGATTAGGCCCATTTTTTTTTGTAGTTGCTACTTTCTCGCTTACCCCCCCCCCCCCCCCCCCCCCCCCCCCCCCCCCCCCCCCCCCAACAAAATAGAACATGCAAGTAAATTTAATGACTAACTATATTTTATGCGTAAGTTTCACCGATACGAAGTGTTTTTTGCAGGATACCGATAAATAAAAAACAAACTTTTTGAGTTAATTTGAATGGAGTCTTTAGTACAAAACATTTTTTTCTCTGATGCCGCAAGTTGGAGTAATCGCTAAAAAAACCATAAACCCTGATAATTTTTTTCTTGAACAAATAGGACTTTTTGCTATTACGTTTATTTGGGATTTTACGTAAACAAATGTTGCTAATGTTTAACCATCTTACTTATGACATGTTTTACAGATATTAATGATCCATGTAAACCAAGTCCATGTGGCAACGGTGCAGAGTGCGGAAATGTCGGGGCCTCAGCCTTCTGTTTTTGTCCACCTGGAACTATAGGAGATCCACGTGTCAGTTGCTTAAGTAAATAAATAGAGAAACTTATAATAAACTGTTTGGAGCTATCGTTTTAATGTACATGTCAATGTATATCAGTTGATCCATGTAACCCAAGCCGACCCCCCCCCCCTTAAGTAAATAAATAGAGAAACTTATAATAAACTGTTTGGAGCTATCATGTTGATGTACATGTCAAATATGTATAACAGTTGATCCATGTAAACCAAATCGGTGTGGAAACGGTGCCCAGTGTAAAAACGTCCGGGGATCAGCTGTATGTTTTTGTCCACCTGGAACTATAGGAGATCCGGATGTCAGTTGCTTAGGTAAATTGAAGTCAAAACCTAAATTGGTTTTTGCATTTGTTTGCTTTTTGTTGCTCTGATCGACATTGGATGCCCCCCCCCCAAAACAAACTTTTTGAGTTAATTTGAATGGAGTCTTTAGTACAAAACAATTTTTTCTCTGATGCCGCAAGTTGGAGTAATCGCTAAAAATACAATAAACCCTGATAATTTTTTTTGAACAAATATAACTTTTTGCTATTACGTTTATTTGGGATTTTATGTAACCATCTTACTTATGACAAACATGATTTGCAGATATTAGCCCCCCCCCCTACTATTCAAGCGATAGGAAATATTAAATTTCACTTTCTTCACCTTTTTTTTTCTTTTTAGTTTTGACTGGCCGTTGATTGGAAAATCAAGTTGAACGAGGATAGTTTTTCCGAATACGTTTACAACTTGACACCCAACTAGGACCATAAGACAAATTTCACATGTTCAGTTTTGCGCAATATCTAATAGAGCAGTGATTTGATTTTTTCAGCGCAAAATTAGTTGAAATAGTCTATTTGTTCTTTAGCGATGTTGTATATACGGAAAATACAACATTTCATTCACTTTTTGACGCAGTGTCACATTTCCAAAGCGACACTTATAATTAGGGCGATTATTTTTTGACTTGTCAAAAAAAGTCAAAATTTTGTCAAAATGTTTAGAGTACGTCAAAAACTGTCAAAATTGTTTACAAAGTCAATTTTTTTACAAAGTTAAAATTGTTTACAAACTACATTGTCGTGGTGTTGTAGAGGTTGTACTGCCAGTGAGCTATTCATTTTACACCTTGTAGCGTACTTTATACTGTTGTAATTGGCCCATTGCCTAATTATTGCGAATCATAAACCATCAAGTGAGTGAAACAATTAGGTTGATATGGCGTGATCATCCGTGATGCTGAACACATCTCAGATTTACAATTTTTAATGTAAAACATTTGAAACATGTTTTGTTGAATGTTTGATAGCTACAGACGAAGATGTTTTGTGTTTAAAGGAGAACTAAGGTATTTGGTCAGAATTAATATCTTCATCTATACGAAAGCATGCAGGACTAATTTCACATAGTTTTTTAGTAGGAACCATTTGTTTGAAAGACAATCACTAATTCGGTATAAACCTTGAATAGGCCCGGTGTATAGTATATCTTAATAGCACTAAAGAGCAAAACAAATGAAAAGATGAAAATTCACATTTAGCCGCTGGGTGTTTGACTCAAGCGACGGGATGGTTTATTAGACTGCTAGTGGGCGGTTGCTAACATATTCAGCTTTTAGCAAGGCAACCTGAAACAAAATGAAGTCTTTATTGGTTCTGTGTTTTCTCGTCTTCGTCTCAATGGGCATCAATTTGGCTTGAGGTTTTCCGAGTTTGCCAAGTTTACCAAGTAAGTTAGGTTTTGAAAGTAAAATTTTACAAACATTTTTTTAGAAAAGGTGTTGGTTTGTGGTTTCTCACACTATCGTTTAAATTTTAAACTTTTTACATTTGGCATCTTGCAAGCCGCCTTTAAGTCCATATCAAATGTCACCGAAGAAATCAAAATATTACGAATTATCTTTCAACACATAAACTAAATATGCGAACTCGCTCTCGCTCAAATCTCAAATTGCCTTAGGATAAGAAGTTTGCACATTTTTGGTTCGGTAAAGGATGTACTTTCAGTCGTGTTTAATTGGCCTGAAATTAAGCTGCATGGAAAACATATCTACTTGTTTGTAACGCACCTGCAGAGTTCAAAAAATATAGGATAAGATGAAAATTTTTAACGTGTTCATGTTCGTGTTCAAGAGCATTTCATACAACAACAATCAATGTGTTTAACTGGTCACAATAAGTTCTCTAAGATATAACATTGCCGTTTCGTGCAATGCCTAAGATATTTTGAGTCATTTTGTTCTTCTAGAATGTCCCGCACAAACATAAGGTGTTTGTTTATCATTGTGCATACTCCCGTCGGTTTAATCTGACGTTTCCGGTTCAAGTTTTAAATAGAACGCAGCCGCTCGCCCCTGAGAAAAAGCATAGCAACTCAGTTAAAGTGTGGAAGTATTAAAAAGTATCTTCAGCAGGCCGAGCGTACTCTGTTTTGTTTATGAGTGTGCCGTGATCGTTGGACTGCATAAATATTGAAGGCTCATTCCAGTTATGAATTTATATTCATTTTTTTACTTATTTTCATGTATTTTTACCATTTTCAGACATGTGCGATCCCAGTCCATGTGGCTAACACGATTTTTGTAGCACTGTTTTGTATCGAGCTGTTTGTTCTTGTCCAACCGGATACGAAGGAGATCCTTTCACTCGTTGCACAGGTGACAAACAAACTCTTTATTTAAACAGAACCCAACAGGAACATCAAAACGACTCCTTCTCTTTTTCCTAAAGATGTTTATTAAAAAAAATTTCATTGTGTTTTTCGTTCAATATCTTAATCTTTTTTGAATAATTATGGGTCAAATAACCCGACGGAAATGCATTGTTGTCGTCATTTCTTCTGTCTAATTCTGATTTGTTCGAACCGTTTGGTCATGAAAGATTGGTTTTGAACTTGTTCAAGTTTACAAACTTTTAGTTAGTTATCCAGAGTTGATTCTTCCAACGTTCGACGTAGCGGTAAAATGTCCTTAAAATGTGATTTTGCAAAAACAGCTATACTGACTAAAGTAGATGACCTTTGAGTTTTAGACTTTGTTGGTTGATACATTGTAAAGTAATCTGAAGAAGAAAATTTATTACCCATTTTCACCCCATTGTATTTGTTTTTAGCTTGACCAGTCTTTTAGGTGAGAAAGGGACATGATTTGAACTAGATTAACGTACTTCGGTTTCGTATATGTCGAAAAACGCTGTTGATTATCATAAACGCAACAGAACTATACGTTTTCCAAGATGTCATTGTCAGCGTGACTACCGTCCGTCGAGAGGCCACTTAAGGTCAGCTTGGAGGTATCGCAAAACACAATTAATAACGATTGTTTTGTCACAACGTGGCTTCTTTGTTTTTGACAAAAAACTCCAGAAACAATACGTAAATTGGTATATAAATTAGCCAAAATAATATTGATACAAAAATCGTGAAAAAAAGTCTTTATGCGGTAGTTCGACTGCCGAATGGCGAGAGGCTATTACAGGTCAATGGTATACACTTTGAAAACAAATTTGTTTAAATAAAAATTCTGAAAAGACCTAAGAAAACAACTTTTGCTCTCGAATTTAGCTCAAACATTATTTTTATTTTCTGGTTTGATTTCCATGTTGTTTTTACTATCTCTATCGCGAGAACAGCAATCTCGCAGCGTAGATGCATTTAAATAAATAAAAGCGACAAATAACTTTTCGACCTTTATTAGCCTTTCAGCAATATTATTGCCGAAGAAGCTCTGCTTCAAAATCAAAATTGGATAACACAACTGTCTTCAAAACGAGACATACTGATTTGATTTAGAAAAACACTGCTGCTTCGGCACTAATAATCACGAATAAAACACATTTAATCAGTGATCATTTAATGATTGACTTAGGTTGCTTAGTAATAAATGGACAGATTCTGTAAGAAATACTAAAGATCGACTATTAACCCTTTGCCGGGGCGTTGATTGGAAAGTTGGCATGGAAAATTTTATCCGATTATGTTTGCAACAATAAAACTTGCATTGAATGATAATTTTTTTCGCATTTTTTGAAATTGTTTTACGGNTGAATGATAATTTTCTGGCATTCTTTGAAGTTGTTTTACAGAAAACTCATAGGTGTGTGGGTTCGAATTAAGCAATGTTATTAGAAATAGGAAGAGAAAGCGACGTTTGCTGTCACATTTTATATAGTTTTGCTTTGAATCAAAATGGCTAGAGAGCTTGTATAAACAGAATACGTTGTTACAAACATCGGTGTTAATATCATCTGTGGATTTACTACTTAAAAGCTTTCTGGCAGTTTTATTATTTCAGGGTACGTTTTAAGTCGGTGTCTAATGTGTCTGCGTTTTTGCTATTTTAATACTTTTGCAAAAAATCAAAAAACGTTGTAACATCAACTGATATCAATCCTAATTTCGGTCGTTATATTATCTACACCCCCCCCCCTTTCTAAGATTGATGGTTCGAAACCAACTGCTAACCATCGTTGATGTAGAGTTCAATGTGTGCCCGTGGAATGTATGTCAAATCGAGGGGTCAGATTATACTATTTCGTAGCAGAGAATGAAAGTTTTAATCAGAAAAAAACAACTGTTATTAATTTACCAACTAACAACCGATTTCTGCAACTTGAATTACCGGCACAATAAAATACATGTCTAATTGGCATCGTTCAAAAACTGTTTGTGGGTTGAGCATCAGCAAAATCTCAAAGGCTATAGCTTTACGCAAGTTTATTTCAAAAACCAGTTCGAAAAAGTTTTTTTTTCAAAAATCGGGTCAAAATTTCCGGTTTCCAATTCCGGTTTAACCGGTTCGGAGGTTCGGAAGCAGCAGAAACCGGTCAAAACCAGTTTGAAACTGGAACATTCCGGCAAAAACCCACCAAAAACCGGATTTTCTTCCATTTTTTGAGCCCCGAAACCCAAAAAAACGTAAAGGCTATCGCATTAGTGTTTTTTCAACAATCGGGTCAAAATTACTGGTTTTCAATTCCGGTTTAAGCCGGTTTGGAGGTTCGGTCGGAGGCAGAAATTGGTCGTAATCAGTTTGAAATTGGAACATTCCGGCGAAAACCCACTGAAAACCGGATTTTTCTTCCGTTTTTGAGCCCGGAAAACCAAAAAAACGGAAGAGCTATAGCCTAAGGTTTTTTTCGAAAATCGGGTCAAAATTTCTGGTTTCCAATTCTGGTTTAAACCGGTTTGGAGGTTCGGTAGAAGGCAGAAACCGATCAAAACCAGTTTAAAATTAGAATAATCCGGCGAAAACCACCGAAAACCGGATATTTCTTCCATTTTTTGAGCCCCGAAAACGGAAAAAACGGAAAGGCTACGGTCTGAGGTTTTCTCAAAAATCGGGACAAAATTTCAGCTTTCAACAAACGTCGCAGGTCAGCGAGCGTCAAGGTCAAGGTTCAACAACGTCAAGTTTCAACATTTGCCAAAGTTCCACAAACGTCAAGGTTCGACAAGCGTCAAGGTTCATTAAACGGCAAGGTTCAACAAACGGCAAGGTTCAACAAGCGTCAAGGTTCGACAAGCGTCAAGCCTTAACAAACATCAAGGTCCAACAAGCTAAAAGGTTCAACAAGCCTGAAGGTTCAACACGCGCCAAAGTTCGACAAGCGTCAAAGTTCGACAAGCATCAAGATTCAACAAACATCAAGGTTCAACAAGCGTCAAGGTTCGACAAGCGTCAAGGTTCAACAAGCGTCAAGGTTCAACAAGCGTCAAGGTCCAACAAGCGTCAAGTTCCAACAAGCGTCAAGTTCCAACAAGCGTCAAGGTTCAACACGCGTCAAGGCTCAGCAGGCATCAAGGTTCAACAAGCGTCAAGTTTCAACAAGCGTCAAGTTTCAACAAGCGTCAAGTTCCAACAAGCGTCAAGGTTCAACAAGCGTCAAGTTTCAACAAGCGTCAAGGTTCAACAAGCGTCAAGTTCCAACAAGCGTCAAGATTCAACAAGCGTCAAGTTCCAACAAGCGTCAAGTTCCAACAAGCGTCAAGTTCAACAAGCGTCAAGGCTCAACAAGCGTCAAGGTTCAACCATCGTCAAAGTTCAACAAGCGTCAAAGTTGAACAAGCGTCAAGGTTCAACAAGCGTCAAAGTTGAACAAGCGTCAAGGTTCAACATGCGCCAAGGTTCAACCAGTCTCTAGTTTCAACCAGCGTCAAAGTTCAAAGAGCATCAAGGTACAACAAGCGTCAAGGTTCAACAAGCGTCAAGATTCAACCTGGGTCAAGCGTCAACAAGCGTCAAGGTTCAACCAGCGTCAAAATTCAACAAGAAGGTTCCGTAGGAGGCACAAGCGTCAAGGTTCAACAAAGGTCAAGGGTCAACAAGCGTCAAGGTTCGAGAAACGTCAAGGTTCATTAAGCGTCCAGACTCAACAAGCGTCAAGGTTCAACAAGCATCAAGGTTCAACAAGCGTCACGGGTCGACAAACGTCAAGGTTCAACACAGGTCAAGACTCAACAATAAGAAGGTTCAACAAGTCACAAGGTTCAACAAGCGTCAAGGTCAAGTTCAACAAAGGTCATAGTTTAACCTTCGCCAAAGTTTAACAAGCGTCAAGGTTCACCAAGCGTCAAGTTTCGACATGCGTCAAAGTTTAACAAGCCTCAAGGTTCAACAAGCGTAAAGGTGTAACAAGCGTCAAAGCTTAACAAGCGTCAAGGTTCAATAAGCGTCAAGATTCGGTATGCGTCAAATTTCGACAAGCGTCAAGGTTCACCAAGCGTCAAGGTTCGACATGCGTCAAGGTTCAACAAGCGTCAAGGTTCATTGAGGTTCAACATGGGTAAACAATCGGAGAACAACCTCGACGTCGACGTTTTCCAAATGCAGTCATAATCCAATGCCCTGAAGCAGATTTGTCAGGCCGGGCGTTTCGAGTCGGATTCGGGCTTGGATTTCTTCTAAATAAAACGGGAACATTACACACTGTGTCAGTATTCTGTTTTAATAAATTAAACTAGCTGAGTAGCCAGTGGCTGGGCTTGACCTAATGCCAAACAGTCCTAACAAATTAGGACAAATTTAGAAACGTTGCACAAACTTGGGTTCATGAAACTCAACACAACGGAAGTCATCTAAGTTAGTTTTTCTCAAACCTCCGACGCGCTAATTAGAACGGCTTGGTTGTCGAATACAAAAATTAACAAAGCCTTTTCATAACTAATTATCGTACTTTATTGCATAATCGTGGAAAGTTTCTGACTTTTTTTAGAATTCTTTTAGCAAGAAACTTCGAACTAAGCTTCGCTTATACTTAATTTATGGGTCGTCGCAAAACAAACTAAAAAGAACTTATCAATACGTCTTCCTCTGTAAGTGCTTTGTTTAACGGTGACATTTCTTGTCGCGCATTGTAGCTTTTACGACAGCTCCCCATATGAGACGTAACGTAGGCTCCGCTGTGTCTGAGTTCAAGTTTAACATGCGTCGAACTTCAACATGAGCAAACGATCGCATATTTCGAAATGAGGTCTAAGTCAAGATTTGTCATGGATTTGGTCTTGAAGGTTCGGCAACCTTCTAAATGCAGCGGGCTAAGCCACGATTTGCCAAGTCGCAACAAGACATAAAATTAATGCCGCTTATTTTTCTGTTTACCTTACTCTTGTCGTTTTTTATTAGATGTCATTATTCAGCTATGTTAACTTAGTTACTCAGTCAACTCAAGTTACAAACTATTTTCAGTGCTTCGTAGTGTGCGCTAGTTGACAAAATGGTACAAGTAAAAATATCCGCGTGATCGCGTCTCAGTGGTAAAGAACACTGCCATATATTGCGTAGCTTGCGGGCTCATACACATTTACCAGAAGCGATTTTCCCCCCCCCCCCCCCCCCCCCCCCCCCCCCCCCCCCCCCCCCGTTACACAAATGAATCAATAACTTTGGTTGAAGAAAAAAATACACAAAAATGTAAATATTACTTAACTGCAACAACAAAGTAAAGAACAACTACAAATTTGGCAACACTATACACAGACTTGAAGAGTAATCTAACCGAAAACATAACTACCTGAGAACTTATGTATATAGAATATATCATGCAGACGTTTCAACTATCACTGTTGTCATCATCAGTGTAGGTTGTCAATCGAGCTTGCGAACACTCTAAGACAGTGGTTCTCAAAGTATGGGTCGCCCAGGGTCAAAAAATGGGTCGCGTTATGTGGTGGTTCAATTCTGCCCGAACGAACTATTACTGCATTAAGTAAACACAAACGAACTAACTTAATGCAGTAGTAGTAAAGTCACCTCACTCGACCACGTTGTACAGTAAAATGAACCAACCATTACCACATACAGACCACATACGACAATAGCCTTCCAACTTCTACGCACACGGCGATTGTAACGTCAAAGCACGGGAAATAATAAGACAAGTTCATCGTGCGAAACTGAACTTGGAGATATAACAGTAAGCGTTTAAGGATGAGTAATTATTCGTACAAGGAAACGTTTTAGATGTGGGATTCACTTCTATCAATGATCATGGTGCTGCAAAGCCACAATGTCTTTTGTGTTATGCACCGTTGTCGAACGAATCGAGCTCGTTAAGCCGACAGCCATTTCGACAAGTGCAAACTCCTATGCAGGCAAGACGTGGCCTCGAAATTGCAGTCCGTCTCGTTACAGAACAGCACAGTTAAAAGTCAAATCACAGACCGTTCACCGAATATAAAATATCAAGTGGTCTCTTGACTGAAAAATAGAGCCGTGCACTGAAGATTTTTGAAGGAAAAATTTCAGTTTCATCAAACACACTAAAATAAATCAATCATTTATTTGTAATAAGTCATTGTTTCATAGTACTGTGTACATGCAACTGGTTGTCTGCGTCTTTTTTCGTGCATATCAGAAAAAAATACATTTTTTGATGTTTGAGGCTTGGGTCGTGAGATGTTCATAAAACTCAGATTTGGGTCGCGGTCAAAAAAGTTTGAAAACCATTGCTCTAAGAGCTTTATATACCGTCTTCTAGCTCGATAAACTTTAAACTTGAAATTTACCTTGCAACAACGCCAGCCTTCCACTGCGCACTCCACCAACTACACAAGGCAATTCACTTGAGAAGAAAAGGACACACGGGTGACACACGAAAGCTGATTGATCGTGACGTCACCGAACTGGATCAAGCGTGTAAAGGATAAATATGACGTAAGAAGGTTTCATATTTTGAGAAAAAGTCTTTAAACGCGACTTCGCCACTTGGTGAAAAGGCTTCTCTATATTGGTGAAGTCACAATTTTGCTAAATTTATTGTTTTAATCTTGTTCATTTTAACGAGTCAGGGAAAACAGCCAGGCAAGCATTTTTATGCTATCGCTTGGATTGGCTTAGAATGCAAATTCATATTTTGGGAAGGAATTCAAACTGAAGCATTAATGACAAATTTCATCCCAAACAATTTAATATAGAGCGAAAAACAATGAATGTTTACAAATATATTGAAGCACGGTACATAGAATACACAATATTTGGTGATTAAATTAGCGAACATATTTTAAAACTGATGACGCAAATTGCTTCAACTAGTGGGTGAAAAATACGGAATTAGTTTTGAAATATAGTCAACCACAAAAGGCATCACATTAACGTTCTTCAGCAACAATCGCATAGGGAGGTGGTATGAAACCATTGATACCACCTCCGGCATCGATATCGGGTAACTCCCCCGTCTCAGGGTCAGGAAGAAACTCAAATTTCTGCACAAGACTGACGAAAAATATGAAAACTTCCATTCTGGCCAGTTGCTCTCCCAGACAATGACGAGGTCCAACCGAGAACGGGATCACGTGATGAGACTTGACGAATCGGCGTTGATCGTCGAGATGACGTTCGGGAATGAAGCGTTCTGGTTGGTTAAAAATCTTCGGGTCGNAACGCATTACAAAAAGTAATTATACACACAATTATACTCCAGAGAGAGGCCCAGAGAAACATATTAACGTGCCCTAGCAACCATTTTAAAGGAAAGGGGTACATAGACTTGAAAGCCTCTTCCAGTATCGATATCGGGTAACTCTCCGGTCTCAGGATCCGGAAGAAACTCAAATTTCTGAACAAGACTGACAAAAAATATGAAAACTTCTATTCTGGCCAGCTGCTCTCCCAGACAATAATGAGGTCCAACCGAGAACGGGATCACGTGATGAGACTTGACGAATCGTCGTTGATCGTCGAGATGACGTTCGGGAATGAAGCGTTCTGGTTGGTTAAAAATCTTCGGGTCGTTGTGCACGGCCCAAATATTGGGCACAATCTTGTTTCATGAAAGTATATCAATATTTATATCATTTGAAATTTGAGTTTCACCCTTCCAACTTGGAGGCAATCTTCTAATTTGGGCAAACATACTGGAATCCTACGTATTTTTGGTATAAATACTTACGCTTGTTCCTTTTGGAATAAAAAATCCCCTCAACGTGGTGTCTTCTGTCGTTTCATGTTGGAGAGAAAGTGGTGCCAATGTTCGGTATCTGTAAACTTCCTCGATAAAAGCTTGTGTGTAGGGAAGTTCACTTCGATGTGACATTGACACGACCCCGTCATGACCTTGAGAAAGCATTTGCCAAGTTAAATTTCAGAGCTTGTGCAGAGCAAATGCAGATAAGAGTCGGGGACACCGGCAAAGCCCGGTAATATACGGAACTGGGTAAAAAACAATACCTAAAACAAAGAAACAAAGGCAGTTGGGCCCCTGTATTTCTTACAACAATCATTTTATTCTTGGCCTTTTTTCAGAAATACAATCATAAAAATACAATTTTTTTTTCAAAATAGATGATTTATACTTCATCAACCCGCTTTATTGTAACATAGTTGCTTTTATCATCTTTCAACCAATTGTGCGATCTACTTTGTCGCGCTTTGAAACATTTCAATGTTGTGCAGCTATTATTGCCTTAGTTAACAATTTGGCGCCATTGTCTTTCTGGTTGTTGTTTCACCGAGCAAAATAAACTCAACTTAATCCAATAAAATTGGACATAAACCCCTACCGAGTACTTTGTGGATTTCCTGATACATCTTTCTATGTTCCTCAGGGTAGTGAAGCAAACACAAGATTCCCCATCTCAGAGTGGACGTTGTCGTTTCGGTTCCAGCAATAAAAAGGTCGCGAATAAAGTGAAGAAGATTATCATCCTGCAAAGTGTAGTTTTGATTTTAAAGTACGCATGAAAATTCTAACAAATGTTAAACAGTTTTGCAAACAAATGTCGATTACGAACAACTAACTGATAGTTTGTGACGCAAATTGCTGTTTAGGCTCGTTTTGTATTTTTTATCGGACGACCTAGGTGGCCGCTTGAGGCGCAATTGGTCATTCGTTGGTTCGGTTTATTTTTTATTTTTGGAAAAACAAAGTTGTGTTAATGTATTTTTAAGTTCTCAAACTACTAATTTGTTTTAACTACTAGTTTGGGCATCTATAAAGTACTTTTGAAAAATGAGGTCAGCTTAGAATTCGAACCTACAAACTTGGGATTTAACTAATGTGAGATTAATTATTATCTAATTCCATGCACAAAACATGTTCATATGGTCAACTATGCCTCTTAACTATGTTGTATTATTCCAAATGGGGTACTTGACCATAGAGCCATTGTAAGAAATTTGCACAAAAGAATGTGCGAGTAACAAAGATGGCAAACTATGCAAGCACCAGATTTAATCCAAAACTGTTTCTGAATTACTAGGTGAAAACTTCAACTTACCGAGAAATACTTCTTTTCCTTTAAAATTTCAGCAATGTAGGCATCAATTACATCACGTAAGTTATCAGGGTCGAAAGTTTTCTTGTGGTTTGAGATGATGTTAGCAACGAAATCTGGAATATCAATTAAATTTTGTGTTGTTGCTGTTTTTCCGAGTTTTTTTGGAAAATTGAATTTTTCACAGCTACTTACAACTTACCGAACACACTTAAATGTAACTTCATCATATTCTGTAGGCCGTTGGCGAGAAAAGGTGTTCTTGCGAGAAATGGCAGAAACAGCACTGTTCGCACTGTTTTCGTTACGTCAGGATGGGAGAGTCTGTTACAGAACAAAACAACCAGTGTTAGGTAACAAACTTGACACAAAATCGAATTACTTTTAAGGAAAGTGTGGTAATTAATTGTTAAGGGGTCGAGTTGTTAAAGTTTAACTATAATCACTAAACATAAAATTTAAAAAATTGAATCCACCAGCCTTTTTAGTAACGTGTTTCCTTAACCTAGAAGAATATCAATACCTAAGCAAACATTTGGGATTACTTACTAATAATAATCTAATAAAAATCGTAAAGAGAAATTAATTCTGTTAAAACCGCATGGTGCTTCTACAATTTAACACAGACTTGTTGCATTGCAAAGCCTATGTACCAAACAAATTGCTTACATATCTGATATATTGTTCATCATTTCTTGAAACATTTCATCGTCGTATTCAAATCTTTGTCCGAAGATAACGCTGCATATGTTGTTTGAAACAGCATTCGATAAGGCAAGCTAAAATGCAACAATTTTGATTTCACCTTTGCAAATATAAGAATTCGTTTTAGGCTTGCGTAACTTTATCGTTTTAGCAAACAAAAACTTCTAATTAGGAACACTATACAAGGACTTGAAGAGTAATTCAATAAAAAACACAGCTGCCAGAGTACTTGTTAGAATACATTGTAGAATACAATACCTAGAATACAAATACATTAGTTGCACTGATGGTGAAAACAGTAACTGTTGAAACGTCTTCATAATGTGTTTTATATACTGTACACATGTACTCAGGCAGTAGTGTTTATAATTAAATTACAATCACAATGAATGTGATTTATGCCTTGTCAGCATAACCTATTGATAGCATTTTTGCTGAAAACAACATTATACAACTTTAGGTAGTTGCTACCAACTTCGCTTTCGAAGTCGTAGGGCCTATGAAAAGTAAACAATAAAGTTACGTGTTTGTGGTTCTATGCAAACATTTCAAACTGTGCAAACAACTCTTATCATTTACTCGAATATCAAAAGCTTTTCCTTCCATGCGTTGAATGACTTCGTTCAAATGTCCGACCTCTTCTTGCACTTTTTCCTCCATGCTTTTCTTGCCAACACCGTATCTGGAGACAATTGTATCGCAACATAACAAATATAGCGTACTTTTGCTAATGTAGCCTAAATGGTTAAATCTAAAAACTGACTCATCAAATAGCTCTTTTAAAGTATTACGTTTATGTTAAAGCACAAAAGATCTTAATTCCTGCCAAATAGTAAGGTCTAGACTCTAGAGTACAGCCCCCCCCCCTCGCAACATAACAAATATAGCGTACTTTTGCTAATGTAGCCTAAATGGCTAAATCTAAAAAACTGACTCAGCAAATAGCTTTTTTAAAGTATTACGTTTATGTTAAAGCACAAAAGATCTTAATTCATGCCAAATAGTAAGGTCTAGTAGACTCTAGAGTACACCCCCCCCCCCTCTTTGTCCGAAGATAACGCTGCATATGTTGTTTGAAACAGCATTCGACAAGGCAAGCTAAAATGCAACAATTTTGATTTCACCTTTGCAAAAATAAGAATTCGTTTTAGGCTTGCGTAACTTCATCGTTTTTGCAAACAACTATAATTCTAATTAGGAACACTGTGCAAGGACTTGAAGAGTAATTCAATAAAGAACACAACTGCCAGAGTACTTAGAATACATTGTGGAATACAATACATAGAATACAAATTCTTTAGTTGTACTGATGATGAAAACAGTAACTGTTGAAACGTCTTCATAATGTATTCTACATATACACATGTACTCAGGCAGCAGTGTTTATAATTAAATTACAATCAAAATGAATGTGATTTATGCCTAGTCAGCATAACCTATTGATAGCATTTTTGCTGGAAACAACATTATACAACTTGAGGTAGTTGCTACCAACTTCGCTTTCGAAGTCTTAGGGCCTATGAAAAGTAAACAAAAAAGCCCCCCCCCCCCGTGCAACAGTTTCCATCCGATTTAGAATTTTACGTTGATGCAAATGTTACGAAACGGATCAGTCAAGAAGGCCTGTTAATTTTGCTTAATATGAAGTGCAGTATGTTTATCGATGTGAAATTTCTGACGCAGATTTTTGATTTAGTTTATTGCAACCAAATTATTAGCAGACCTGAAATTTGTACCAAAACACTGCATCAGTCTGAAAACGCCGGGACTAAATTTAAAAAATAGATTTAACCCCACAAAAGAAAAAATGTCCCTAATTTCAAATCTTAACTAGCAAGATACAACCATGCTTTAAAAACACATAACATCGATGATCAAGTTTACCCTCGCAAAGTTGTAATTCCAAATCGACGCATCGATTCCCATGTTGGATCGTTGTTACGTGCAACGATTCCGTGAAAATGTTTAGATAACACCGGATTAATCGGACGACCGGAGAAGGCATCCTTGTTCTTCACTAAACCCTGCAATGCATGAACCTCTGTAACAGAGCAATCTAGGTTTACCGTAAAAACACAAAGCTATGGGTGTTATCGTGCTAGCTCAGTACATGTTGTAAAAGTTCAAAACTACTGTTTTAAATTACTTTTTTTTTGTTAATTATAAAAAGATCAAGTGTCAAATTGCCGAAATTTTTATGATACAAACAGCAAGAAGAAAATATGTGTTTCCATTTTAGGATTGAAGATCTACTGAACTTTCTTTTATAACCGTATTTTCTTTCTTTTTTTGTACTGCTTAAGATTCCCAAATTACACACTGTATAAAAAGCTTGAACTTAACCTCTTGTATTGTCTCAAAGTCGTTTAACACAACCGCCTCTCTTCTTCCAATTCTCACACCCATTATCGTTCCGTACTTCTTGCTCCAGTCACGCAAAGTTCTCGGAAAAAAATTACCCATAAATGGAACCACCCCTAGCATAGGGACACCTCTGGGGCCACGGGGAAAACCCGGGGGTTTTCGGTACCAGTAGTAAAACAACACAAAAACGGCGATACCAAGTAAAAACTCGGTTTGGTTCCATTGTTGGAAGTTTACAGTTTCGAAAAAGTAGTTACCGGCAAAATTCATTGTAAGCACTAAAATGCAGGTACAACCTTTTTGACAAAGTTCTGTGAAATTCAAACAACCTTGACTGTCAAACAAGCTTGGGCTACTAAAATCAGACTGTTTAAAGACCAGAATAGCTTGTGTGATTGTACTGATTGAAATCACCTCTTTGATGAGCCAGAGAGGTATCTTTCGCCTACTCATGTAAAAAATACCCCCCTTTTTTGTCCACGTCATTGAAATTTTTGGTCGATTATTTATCAGATCGAAAGCACACAATTGCACAAACCTAACTACATAAAACACCATTTATATGTTGTCCTCTATTCGTGCTTTGCAAAACGGCGAAAATTCAGTCTCCGACTATTGCTTTTATAGCTGATACCCACGTGTGTAACGCGTGATGAAGACGCCGTATAATAATATCTAGGCGAAAGTTTAACCCGCGTAAACAACGTGACGGCGACAGAGCGAAACGAGGTCGATGCACCGGTTACTCAGCAGTTTGTGGACGATGACGTAAGGTAGTGTTGTAAAGCGGGTGGATCCGCTTTGGGTGTCAGTTTGAATAAAGCGGCCCTGGTTCGGTCAAGTG
The DNA here is from genome assembly GCA_003260075.1 of Phallusia mammillata. NCBI lineage: Eukaryota > Metazoa > Chordata > Ascidiacea > Phlebobranchia > Ascidiidae > Phallusia > Phallusia mammillata. The sequence goes on along the minus strand of QLIY01001285.1, from coordinate 22,769 downwards.
TAATAAAGCTTCAGGGCATCGCAAAGCCCGATATGGTTACGTGAGTGCCGAAACCTTAGAAAGTAAATAGCAACGTATTCTCCAGGATAAAGTAAATATGAAGGTGACTGGAATAGACGGCTACAACGCAATGTGTTTCACATACTTTTTGAAACAAACAGTTCTTTGAAAGAAACGTTTTTGCACGTATTTTCCCATATTAAATTACGTTTCGTGGCTGCTGTACATGCAGACAAAAGTCAAGTTGTATGACGACATGTTTTGTTATGAACTTGACTTACGTCTTTTTGTTGTGTTTGTTGTAACTTGTTGTTGCTGGCCTAAACATTGGACTCGATTCCAATCAGGTGAAAGTTGAAATTTTTTGAAAAATAAGCAAATTTATTTTTCAGCTGGTCATAATCCTGGAGGTCATTCAACCCTGAATTAAAGGTTTCAAATTGAAATCTGAACCCGCCCGTTAATTGAAATTGGACTCTGGCACACTGCAAAAAATAGCATGATGAAATATTTCAATCGCTGCTTAGGAATGCACCAATTCTCCTTACGTGTTGAGCATTTGTTGACAACACAGCTTTGTTTGAACTGGGGCATATGGCAATTGTGCGCAACCATGCACTCTGTGCTGTTGAGTAAGGCATATTAGTGTATTTCTAATGCATTGGGAAACAACTTGATAATATAAACAGTTAGTCGTGCATTTATTTTAGAAATATTTATTTAAATTACCTGAAAACAGAGCACTTAAACATTTAGAACAAACAGTTTACTAGCGAAAGTAATGCAATAAGTTTAGGCTTAATGCCAGCAGCGTTGCCTATTTAAAGTCATTTAACATTGGTATGGATATGTTCGCTAGTAAACTGTTATGGATATGCAAAATAAGTTACCTAAACAGCTTGCTATATAACTAATTTCAACAACATGACCCTTACCCTATATCGTGGGATTCCACTGCAACATGCTATGAAGGCGTTGACAGACGTCATCAGTCACAAGATATTTTACACAGTATTTTGTGCCATTTAGATAGAACCTTGTAAGTACAAGCATTGATCATGTGAGCATAACATCATGCCCTTTACATTACACTACATGAAGTGATTTGTTTGCTTGTAAGAAGGTTAGATAACCAGCTTCGCTCTGCGTTTTCTGCTTCTTAAAAGGTTGGAATTCGCTATTACGCGATTTGGTGGCATTTCTTAAGTGGAGGTAAAATTTTGTAGATGATAACAAACAAATATTCTTTGCTTGAAATCTTTTTGCGAAGTTTCGTTCTACTTTAGTATTAGTGCAGTCAGAATGAAACTTTGCAAAAAGGTGAAACATTGTTCTGTGACTAAAAGTAATTCGCTTTATCGTGTGTTGAGTTATTTACCAAACCGGAAATATCTACAAAACAAGTGTTGTGAAACGAATCGTTGATTTAGAACTTTATAACATACTATTTTTTGGTCGGCGTAAAAGGGGTCGGCAACCGTTTAAGCGACGGGTGCCAGTTTACTTGTCATTTCCATGTGGCAATGGCCTCGCGTGACAACATTTTCTCTGAATAATATATCAATAGTAAACAAAAAGCAGTCAAATTTGTGCGTGTACGCTGGGTTTTAAGACTAACAAACAACTGAAAACAAGCTATGCGACTGTTTAAATTAGTACTTTATTATAAACAAGCAAATCGGTTGGCGTGCCATCAAAAATCACTTTGAGTGCCAACCTTAGTACGCGTGCCAAGGGTTGCCGGGTAAAGTATGAAAACTTTGTCCGCCTCGGCCAACTCAGTTTTTTTGTCCTTATAGTTGAGTTGAGTTGAGTTGAGTTTATTTCGCTTGGTTAAAGACAACATAGCAACACAGTTGCACTAAAACAATCACCAAGCCGGAAATAGCTGCGCAATGTTAAGACGTTATGAAGCGCAAAAAAGTGTCGGGCACAATTGGTGGATAGTAGTTGAACGCGCTGCAGCTACACCGTATTATAAGGCGTTATGTGTCAGGTGCTCACAAGAAAGTGAGTGTGGCGCAGAGTGAGTATAACACGACTGGGGGGGAAACAATGGTGGGACCAGTCGCGAGGGCCCTAGAATCTAACCACCCGTGTTAGGGAAAGAGGATGGGGTTCGACAGGAAAAGAAACCACCGAAAGAAACCCTGCCGGATAGTTTCAAGCGCCGGAAGGAAGAACACACAACAAATCCCTAGTCGCCATTAATAGTTAACTTTGGACTCACTTGCAGTTAAAATTATTGACGAGTATTTTGGCAGTTGATTTAGTCGTTTAAATTAAATAAGGATATTAGTTTAGACACGTCCAAAGATTAAAGTAAAAAATAATAATAGTAATAATAAAGCATAAACAATTAACACAANGTACAGAAACATGGAATTGGGGCAGTCTTTTGACAAGTATGAGTGAAATGGTTTTTTTGGTGGATTTAGTTTTACAGCCAGGTTCTTTGCAACTGTGCCAAAATATTGGTTAAAATGGTTTGCTATTTTCTTGGGTTCAGTTGTAATACATCCATCAATTATCATCGGACTGGATGATTTTGTTTTCACCCTGCCAAGCAGCTTATTGATTGTGGCCCAGGTCCTTTTGGTGTTCTGTTTAGTGCTTGTAAACAATTTGTGATAGTGTTCCTGTTTTTTCTTAGTCAACATGTGTGTATACAAGTTACGTATTTTGTTATATTTTTCTTTTCTACATTCTGTCTTTTTGTTCATATATTTTTTGTAAGACCTTTGCTTCAGCATTTGTATATTGTGGAGTTCCTGATCAAACCATACCTGTGTTTCATGTTCTGATTTTGTGGGGCTAAAGGGGAAGCAATTTACAAATTGTTGACCAATGAGCTGAGTTAATAAACTGTAGGCCTGGTTTGGGTCATTACTCCGGAAATGTCTATATGATTACCTAATGCCTTTAATTTTTTAAAACCCATGCTAAAAGAAATTGAATACACCCTAATGTGGTTTTCAAACCAATCTCGCAACGACATTTGACGACAACATAAGCCGTGCCATAATATACATTCTATTATGCGACTTAAAGCTATGGGCGTTTTGATTTGATAAGTGAAACAAATTTGTAACTAAAATTCCAAACAAAACCATGATACGTTTTTTCGTTTAGCTAGCACACGTTAATAACAGATGAAGTTTGAATAACGGCTGTGCTAATATTATTGTTGTTTACTATTGCAAGCTATAGCAAACATGAAGCAAGGTGTACATGCGATATTATGCAATAGACAAATGAAATCAATTTTTAGGACAAAAATTAAACGGTTTTCACAAGCCAAATTGAGATTGCGGTCAGAAACAGCTTGCAAAGTTTCAGTTTGCTCAGATAAGCGAAACAGAAATGACAAGCGAACATCATACTTTTTTCGAGGGCAAGACCATTAGCGCAATGAACTAGGTCGCGCTTGATATACCTTAGTGACTCTAAAACGCAAACGAACTGAGGTAAAATTAAACGGTTTTCACGAGCCAACTTAGAATTGCAGTCAAAAATAGCTCGTTTTAGTTTGTTCATGTAAGCGAAACAGAAATGACAAGCAAACATCGTACTTATTTTCGAGGGAACGACCGTTAACGAAAACTTAGTTTATAAAAGCATAAATCTCACAAACAGTTTGTTGGTGCACTAAGACCTGTTTCGTGACATGAAAAGTCTTAAGCTGGTAAAAAGAACAATTTATCCCAACAAAAATAATCAAGAGTGCAAAATGATTGTGTACAAATAAATTCAAGCACGAAAACTTAAAATCACAAAATATTTGTAGTCTGAGTTAGCAACTAAAACTGTCAACGCAAATTACTTCAACTATACTACAGGGGTGGCAATTGCGGAATTTATTTCTGAATATAATTGGCCACCAGAGACCGGACATTAACGTTCCTTAGCAACAACTGCATAGGGAGGTGGTATAAAACCATTAATACCACCCCGGCATCGATATCGGGCAACTCCCCGGTCTCAGGGTCAGGAAGAAACTCAAATTTTTGAACAAGACTGACGAGAAATATGAAAACTTCTATTCTGGCCAGCTGCTCTCCCAGACAATAATGAGGTCCAACCGAGAACGGAATCACGTGATAAGATTTGACGAATCGGCGTTCAGCGTCAAGATGACGTTCGGGAAAACCGTTCTGGTTGGTTGAAAATCTTCGGGTCGTTGTGCACAGCCCAAATATTGGGCACAATCTTGTTTTATGAAAGTATATCAATATTTATATCATTTAAAATTTGAGTTTCAACCTTCCAACTTGGAGGCAATCTTCTAATTTGGGCAAACATACTGGAATCCTATGTATTTTGGGTATAAATACTTACGCTTGTTCCTTTGGGACTAAAAAAATCCCCTCAACGTGGTGTCTTCTGTCGTTTTATGTTGAAGAGAAAGTGGTGCTAATGTTCGGTATCGGGGGGGGGGTATGAAAGTATAACTTGGAGGCAATCTTCTAATTTGGGCAAACCTACTGGAATCCTATGTATTTTTGGTATAAATACTTACGCTTGTTCCTTTGGGACTAAAAAATCCCCTCAACGTGGTGCCTTCTGTCGTTTTATGTTGAAGAGAAAGTGGTGCTAATGTTCGGTATCTGTAAACTTCCTCGATAAAAGCGTGTGTGTAGGGAAGCCCACATCGGTGTGACATTGACACGACCCCATCATGACTTTGAGAAAGGATTTTAATTTTTTTGCTGTTTTTTCTAAAATAGATAAATTATGCTTCGTCAAAGCGTTCAAGATGTTCTACTTAAAAGCGACAGTTCCAATTAAACCCCTACCAAGGACTTTGTAAATTTCCTGATACATCTTTCTATGTTCCTCAGGATAGTGAAGCAAACACAAGATTCCCCATCTCAGAGTGGACGTTGTCGTTTCGGTTCCAGCAATAAAAAGGTCGCGAATAAAGTGAAGAAGATTATCATCCTGCAAAACGTAGTTTTGATTTTAAATTGATCGCAAATTGCTGTTTTAGCCCATACATGTCCATAGAGCCATCGTTTTAAAATTTGCACAATAATATGTGCGAGTCACACAGATGGCAAACTATGCAAGCACAAGATTTAAAACAAAACGTTTGTACATTAACTTATTGAGAAGTATATCTTTTCCTTATTAATTTCAGCAATGTAGGCATCGATTACATCACGTAAGTGGTCAGGGTCAAAACTCTTCTTGTGGTTTGAAATGATGTTCGCAACGAAATCTGGAAAATGATCAACAGTTTTGTGTTGTTGTTTTTCCAAGTTTTTTATCCGAAAAATTGAATTTTTCCGCCTAAATCTTACCGAACACATTTGAATTGAACTTTAGAAACTTTTGTATGTTTTAGGCGAGAAAAGGTGTTCTTGTGAGAAATGGCAGACACATTACTTTTCGAACTGTTTTCGTTACGTCGGGATGGGAGAGTCTGTTGCAAAACAAAACAATCAGTTGCGGTCTTATTGTTCGACCTATAAGGTCTCATCAGTACAGCTTGTGACAAGAGATCTGCTGTATGGCCTTTGCTTAAATCAGAAAACATGAAATTAAACGTGCTGAAATAACCAATCCATTTTGTTACTGTTTCACTTTACCAGGGACATATCAACTACATCACAAAAATAAGATTACTCGATAAGCATTTACTGAAAAACACAGTTTTAAGTCAGTAACAACCCAACCTATTCTCCACATTGATATTAAAATCACATGGTGACAACATTGAGACACTTGCTTGTTGCTTGGCCCATGTGACAAATAAATTGCTTACATGTCTGATATATTGTTCATCATGTCCTGAAACTTTTCATCGTCGTAGTCGAATCTTTGTCCGAATATCACACTATATATGTTGTTTGAAACCGCGTTCGACAAGGCCAGCTAAAAATGCCAAAATACAATGCAACAACTTAAATGTATTGTTACACGTTACACCCGTAATGTTTTTGGACTTTGTTGTTTTGCAAACACCTGCATTCAAAAATGACTGGTAGGCTATTGCAGAAAAAATTACGAATGGTTATTCGCGCATATTGGTAAGTTACCACCTTCACTTTTTTAGTTTTATGACGTTGGGCTAATGATAAGTAAACAATGAACCATGTTTGTAGTTTGTATGCAAACACTTCAAATTATGCAAACAACTTTTATTTACTCGAATGTCAAAAGCTTTTCCTTCCATGCGTTGAATGACTTCGTTTAAATGTCCAACCTCGTCTTGCACTCTTTCCTGCATGCTTTTCTTGCCAACGCCGTATCTAAAGACAATTGTATCGCAACATAAGAAGTGAAGATTACTTTATTACATTGTTAAATAGTAATCTCTGAGAAAATTGCTGACTCAGCAATAACTAAAAATACCAATTGGCAATGTATGTTATGTAAATAATAATTGAACAAAAAAGGAGCAACGTTTAATTCTGCTTTGAATATTAAGTACAATGTGTTTTATCGAGACGAATACAGAGTTATCAGCAGACTTGAAACACGACCTCAATCTGAAAGTAAACGCTGGAATTCACCCCTCCTCCCTGCAAAAATGTCCCGCTTTTTAGATCTTGTCTTGGTTACGACCTTCTATTATTGACACATAAAATGGGTAGTCATTCCTACCCTCGCAAAGTGGTAATTCCAAATCGTCGCATTGATTCCCAAGTTGCGTCGTTGCTACGTGCAGCGATTCCGTGAAAATGTTTATTGACCGTACGACCGGAGAAGCATTCTTTGTTTTTTACTAATGCCTAAAATGCATTAAACTCTTAAGAAAGCGATCCTCGTTTACCGTAAGAACATAAAGTTATAGGTATTATTGTGCAAACTCAGTTCATTTTGTACATCAATTGTCGAGTTGCAAAATTTTGTGATTAGAGTTTCCCAAATTACCCACTACCCTAAAAGCTTGTCTACCTCTTGTATTGTATCAAAGTCGTTCAACACAACCACATCTCTTCTTCCAAGCCTCACACCCATTATGGTTCCATACTTCTTGCTCCAATCACGCAAAGTTCTTGGAAAAATTTACCCATAAATGGAACCACTCCTGGCACGGGTATACCTCTGGGGCCACGGGGGAAACCCGGGGGTTTTCGGTACCAGTAGTAGATCAACATGAAAACGGCGAATCCCAGTAAAACCTCTGTTTGGTTCCATTTTAGGAAGTTTGCAGTTTCAAAAAAGTAGTCACTGGCAAAATTCATTGCAAGTAGTCAAATGTAATACAATCTTTTTGAGAAAGTTTCTGTGAAACAACCATGACTGTTAAACAAGTTTAGACTAGTAAACTCTTTTAAATTGCTCAAAGATAAAAATTTGTCGGATCAAACCAATTGAAAACACCTAAAATTAGGAATGACCGTTAAACAAACCGGCATGTACATGAACCCTAAATATTAGAAATCAGGTTATTTCCTTATTATGCTGCTTACCGATACGGTAAAACATGCTGCTGTGCCCTATGAGTTTTATATCAGCTCTTCTCGTGTGAGGCATGATCTAGAACCGTCGGTATTTGGGTCCACGTTCACCATGCGTTCAAGTCCAACATAAGCAAACAAGACGACGCGTTCAATGTCCTTTTAACCTGGCAATTGATGCCTTGTATAAAAATTGATGTTGCCAAACTAAAAATCTTGAGGCAGCTAACATTTAATTGAAAAGCCAGTAGAGCACGTACTTCCAACCTAATAGTCTCAACGTTCTCCTCAGGCCACATAACTTAAGACATAATACACTTACAAACTTAAAGCACATGTTTGGCGCAAAACAACCTACATTAAACATCATTTAAGTGTTGCCCTCTATTCTGCTTTGCGAAAGGGGAAAAATTTAGTCGCCCGTTATTGCTGGTACAACAGATTCCCACGCGTGAGGTGCGTGATTTAGACGCTGTAATATCTAAGCGAAATTTCAAGCTGAGCAAACAACGCGATGGCGACGAAGTGAAACAAGGTCGATGCACCGATTACTCAGCAGATTGTGGACTATGAGGTAAGGCAGAGCTGTACGTCAGACCGGGCTTGTCTGTTGGGGATAGCTTAGTTTAAATCGAAACAGACTTGGTTCGGACCTGACTTTACATTCAGTCTTAATTGTGTCAAATTTCACATTTAAAAATCGTACTTTTGTTCAGGGTTGGATTTTGATGTCCTACCGGTTTGCAACTCTACAACTTTGACTTAAGTTACATATGTTGTATAAGGGTTGTATCAAACCCAGGCGCGTAGCATGACATTTGAAAATGTTATTAACAGTCAATCACACATTTAAAGTATAAAGTGAGGGGGGGGGGGCTGTATAAGGGTTGTATCAAACCCAGGCACGTAGCATGTTATTGAAAATGTTATTAACAGTCAATCACACATTTAAAGTATAAAGTGAGTGACCCCGGAGCTCAGTTAATACAAAAGTGACTTGCATACGATCATAGAGCGAAGGTCAAAAATACTTTCGCATTTTTTGTACCTGACTCTTTATGCCCAAGATATTTCATCTTTGGTTCCAGTCAGATGAAGGGTGACATCAAACAAAAATGCTTTTTACGCGGCTTGCGTATATTGTCTAATCCTCAAAAAGCCGTAAACCTGCGGCCATTCAACGTACAAAAGAAGGATTTCGGAATTAAAAACGTAACCACCCATTAAACAATTGAATTGGACTTTGCAACAAGGAATTGAATAGAATGATGAAACGTTACAATCTCAGCAGATTGTTAAACAACAGTAAAAAGGCAATTTCTCCTTTCGTGTTGAGCACCCCGTAATAATAGCATCTGTGGATGTGGGTTATAGGGCATTTGAACGCAGCCACGAATAATCTGTGTTGTGGAGTACTGTTGCGAATCACTTCCAATGCATTGATTTGATTAGCAGAACGAAACGGATCTGCGAAATTGTATAAATATACACTAGTTAGATTGTAAGACTCACAAAGGTTATCAACAACAACGATTTCAAGTTGTTAACATGTGATAAAAAGAGGGCCCATTCAATGGATTGGGGTAGTGCATAATTGTAAAATGATTAAACGGATTTTCAAAATTCTGAAAAGGGGTCAGTTGTATCTGGAGGTCGGTAGACTTGGGTTTAATGTCATCAGTATTACATTTTTACCGCACTGTAGTATTCCTACCATGGTTTTAAAAAAAGTTACCTGAATGGTTTACCAGGTTTTCGAACTGTAGGCTACAACAGTGACCTTTACCCTATAATATATAGGGCCTATATCGTAGGTTTTCACTTCTACAACTGTAAAGGCGTTAATTGACGTCATGAGTCACAATACATGTTACACAATATTGTAACTTTTTAAATAGACCCATGTAACTACAGGCATTGATCATAAGAGCAAAATATCGTGTAGTTTAGATTACACTGTATGAACTATATGTCGTTTTGTTGTGACGCGTGTTAAATAACTAGCTTTCTACTGTTTATTGTAACATAACTTTTTGCATCTTCGCTTAGGTTGGAATTTAATATCACGCTTATTTGCGATATTTTTGAAATGGAGGTAAGATTTCATAGTTGAAACAAAACATAACTGAACAATGTTGAGATATTACAAACCAGGACCAAATAGAGGGCAATTAGTGGAATGGTGGTAAACTCGCTGCAGCTACACCTTAACTACAAGGCGTTATGTGGTAGGTACTACCTCTAGAGAATGCGGGGAATTTGGGTATGACGTTGTTGATCTTCAACACCACTTTATGGCAACCCAATTTGATGGTCGGTGCAGAGTATTACACCTTAGAGTGCCCAGGCAAACCCACTACGGTATCATTTATCTCGTGTGGGCTGTTTTTGGGGGGGGGGGCATGACCTATAGCTTTGCATGCTGTATCTGAGTGAAATTAGGAGTTGGCCAGTGAAAACCGTTTGAATTTATGTCAAACCGTTGGGGGGGGGGAAGTAACCTTTACCCTATATCGTAGATTTTCACTTCTACAAGCTGTAGAGGCGTTGATTGACGTCATAAGTCACAAGAGATGCTACACAATATTGTTTAGACTCATGTAACTACAAGCATTGATCATATGAGCAAAATATCATGTATTCTATATTACACTATCTGAACTATGTTGTTTTGTTGTGACGCGGGTTAAAGAACTAGCTTTCTGCTGTTTATTGTAACACAACTTTTTGCATCTTCGCTTATAGGTTGGAATTTGATATCACGCTTATTTGCGATATTTTTGAAATGGAGGTAAGATTTCATAGTTGAAACTAAACACACACACTTTGCTTGCGCCCTTTTTGGCAAAGTGATGTCACCATCCTGTAAATATATATTACCTAAACGAAATCTTGCGTACATGTTGTTTTGCAGTTCATTATTTTTTTCTTTTTGTTGATGGAACTCGACAGCGCATCACGTGACTTGCGCTTCAGCGAAAGCAAACAATATCTGAAGAAACAAAACTCGATGACGTCAGCAACATCAACAGCACTGCGCCCCCAGCCGAATTAAAATAAAGTACATGGAGTTAAACAAATTAATGTTGCACCGTACTCTAGCATCTATACATCCGTTTGAACTTGACAAGTGGTGTTAAAGCAATCACACTGAAACCTGTTTTTGGAGAAATGTCACTGAATTTGTAGCTGAAAGGACTAGAAATGGTAACACTCTAATGCTTAAGTGGTTCTTCACCTTTTAACGCATCCGATAACTAACAGCAAAAGCAATAACCAGAACATTATTATGTATTTATATCCAATTCTACCAATTGTGTAAAACCATCAATTGAAACTGGTTGTAAACAAAAATTAACAGCAAAATAGGAAAAACTACTATTCTGCTAAATCGACTTGCTTTATGTTCTTTACACGAATAGCAACAGTGGGATTCGAACCCACAATAGAAGTAAAATAAATCAGATCATTTACTGAACCTAACAACGCAGGTTCTTCGGCTGAGTGAAGTTTAAAGATCATACAAGGTTGAATAAGTCACATAACAATCACTGGTCTTATACATGCTAAAAGAAACTAATTTCACCCAAATGTGGTTTTCAAACCAATCTCATCATTAGCCGTGCGATAATATACATTCTATTATGCCACTATGCCAAAGCTCTTGGCGTTTTGATTTGATAAGTGAAACAAAGTTGTAACTGAAATTCCAAACAATCTATGATACGTTGAGCGTTTATTTTTAAAACCGTGCGTATAGCTTATGTTCCTTATCAGCAAATACAAGTTGAACAACTGATTTGCTGAAAGTATTGAATGCAAACAAGATGCTTGTTCTTACAAGCTATGGCAAACATGAAGAAAGATTTACATGTGATGTTATGAAATGTGCAAATAAAATCATTTTCCAAGGACAAAAATGATAAGTAAATCAAACTTGCGGTAACAACCTTGTATATATATATATGTACGATTCAGCTTAAACGGTCACAAAAACATTACAATGAGTAAAATGCAGTCAACATGCTGAAAGTTGTCCACTATGCACAGGCAATTTTAGTTATTAAAAGCTATCCACAAGTATTTTTCGACTCGTCGCTTCCGTCAAAACAATCACGATTTCCATCACATATCAAAGATCGGTCAATACAACTTCCCTTTATTCCAATGCATTGTTTTGTCCCAACACATGCACATTCAAATTGATCAGTTGAACAAGTGCAATTCACTTCATCACTCCAATCTCCACAGTCATTAATTCCATTACATTGATAGTATTTTCTCATGCAACCATATCTAGTTGTGCAGTTCTTTGTTTTGTAACAATCACGGGGGGGGGGTGCATCTGCCGGTAGATGGGCAATGTTTGTTACCAGGATCACACAGACATCTGGCATAAACTCCAGAGCAGTTACATGTGTAATGTGTCTCATCACTACCATCAAAGCAATCACGATTTCCATCACATAACAAAGATCGGTCAATACAACTTCCCACCACACCAATGCATTGTTTCTTTCCAATACATGCACATTTAAACGTATGAGCTGGACAAGTGCAATTCACTTCATCACTCCAATCTCCACAGTCATTAATTCCATTACATTGATAGTATTTTCTCATGCAACCATATCTAGTTGTGCAGTTCTTTGTTTTGTAACAATCACATTCAAACTTATGAGCTGGACCCAATCTCCACAGTCATTATATACATTACATTGCTGGTTTTTGTTGATGCAACCACCCCATATATTTGCGTAGTTGTTTGTTTTGTAACAAGGGCATTCAAACTTATGAACTGGACAAGTGCAATTAACTTTATCACTGCCATCTATACAACTTATCACTCCATTACATCGCTGCCCCTCCCTCACACACCCAGCACGACCTTTTGCAAGTTGTGTTGAAGCAGTCACACTGAAACCAGCCTTCAGGACAAATCTCACTTAACTCGTCGCTCCAATCACCACAGTCGTTAAACACGTCATTTACCTTCGACATCTCAATACATCCTGGTTTGTCCCCACATCGACCAAACTTGTGGGGGGGGGGGAATTGATTAGTTGGGCAAGGGCAATTCTTTTCATCACTCCAATCTCCACAGTCATTTCTTCCATTACATTTACTGTCTTTGCTAATACAACCATCCGCACCATAGCGAGGTGTACAGTTGTTTGTTTTGTAGCAATCGCACTCAAAATAATTAGCTGAACAAGTGCAGTTAACTTCATCACTCCAATCTCCACAGTCATTTACTCCATTGCATTTCCCGTATATGCTAATGCAGCCCAAGCCACTTGTACAGTTCTTTGTTTTGTAGCAATCGCATTCAAACGTATAAGCTGGACAAGTGCAATTAGCTTCATCACTCCAATCTCCACAGTGATTTCTTCCATCACATTGTAGGTTTCGGCTAATGTAGCCGTAGGTGTTGGTGCAGTTTTTTGTTTTGTAGCAATCGCACACAAACTTATCAGCTGGAAAAGTGCAATTAACTTCATCACTCCAATCGCCACAGTTGTTATGTCCATTGCAAACTATGTCCCTACTAAAGCAACCTTCATCACCTGTACAGTTCTTCGTTTTGCGACAAGCACATTCAAACGGTCTACGAACTGGGCAAGTGCAATTAAATTCATCGCTCCAATCTCCACAGTCATTCCTTCCATCCCATTGCAGCCATTTCTGAATGCAGCCCCAGTGACGCGTACAGTTCTTTGTTTTATAACAAGCACATTCAAACTGTCTATCAGCTGGACAAGTGCAATTAGCTTCATCACCCCAATCTCCACAGCCGTTTTTGCCATCGCATAGCCCGTATTTGTTAAGGCAAGTACCCCAGTCACGTGAGCAGCTTTTTGTTTTGTAACATGCGCATTCGAACGGTCTACTAGCTGGACAAGTACAATTAATCTCATCGCTCCAATCTCCACAGTCATTTCGTCCATCGCATTGATAGAATTTGTACATGCAACTCTGATACCGAGATGTGCAGGTCTTTGTTTTATAACAGCCGCATGCAAACTTATTAGCTGGACAAGTGCACTTCAATTTATCACTCCAGTCTGGACAATCAGGTTCAATGTTGCACCGGAGTCTAGCATCTATACATCCGTTAGGACTTTTACAAGTGGTGTTGAAGCAATCACACTGAAACCTGCTTTTGGGGCAAATGCCACTGAATTTGTAGCTAAAAGGACTAGAAGTTGTAACATCACGATGCTCAAGCGATTCTTCACCTTTCACGCACCCGACAATCAACAGCAAAGCCAATAACAAGAACTTCATTATTTACCAACGATTTATATTGGCCACTAATTGAAACTGGTGTAAACAATTATTGATATTAAAGGCATGACTTTGCTCAATACGAAAAACTTCTATTTGACTGAAATAACTTGCCTTATGTTCTTTACACGAATTAAACATGTTAGCAAAAGTGGGATTCGAACACCACGTAATTTGAATACCATACAAGGTTGAACACCCTAAGTCACATAACAATCACGGCCGCAGACCTAGGATATTGTTGCATTGTGTGTAATTAGCTTAATAGTTACNTGTTGCATTGTGTTTAATTAGCTTAATAGTTACTGCTTTAATGATCCGATCGTTCACCACGTAAACAAAACGTTCTTAATGTACTTCTAAATAACAATTATTGAATTTTTATTTTCACTGTGGAGCAACGAGAACAACAAAATGTTAAAATTAACTTCAATTAGACAGTTTTTTTTACTGGGGTAAGATGGATCTCCAGTAATATTTTACTACTTTGCACTTAACTCAACCAGTAGTCATTTCCCAGTTTATAACATCAGATATTGGAACCTTTCTTCAAACAAAAATCAGAAAAAGCACTGGCTTTGTAGATCTATATGAAGTTTTGGTTTTCGCATCAATTCGAGATTGGGATTCAAGTTCAAGAAACTGGCTCAATCCTGGCCTTGCTTGGGTCCATGTCAGTTTACAGCTCCGCTATCAACCCCGCAGTGCCAAAAAAAGATACAGAGAGAGAAATGGCGCTCCAACGCAGCCGGAAATTATTGATCTTTTCGAGGAAATTAAAGTGATTTTGAATAAAGCTTTGACTTTAAATGGTACTCATTATTTGGGTTTCGTTTTGTGTTTTTTATTTTCACCCAATGTTAAATACAGAATAATGGTCCTCTGGTTGGGTTTTAAGTGGATTTTAGTCAATTTGTGATTTAAATTTCATATCAGTTATCTTAGTATTTAAATTCTCATTCCTTGCCTATGGTAGCCTTGTCCCAAATCTAAACTAACTTATTCTAAGCTTAATTCCGTTTAATATAATAACCAATTTGCATGCGATAAAAACAACAAATATTGGTGATTTCAAATAAATCAAACACAGGCAACATATAACACAGACCGAATTTTTTAGTGTGGTAGGTAAGTGTGGTAAACGTAATGTTTCAAACTAACGTCGTGACGTCATTTGAAAACAACGAAAGCCTTATAAAAAAACATACAACGCGACGTAACTTGCTATTCTTAAAACATACTTTCCTTGAACGTTTGTTTTACACGTGTTCAATTGTAAGTTACAAACTAGCAAACAGTCAATTGGCTGTTCACTTTTCAATGCGACAGCGCAGATCAGGCACAATAATCCACAAAAAGCATCAGAACAACAACAGTTAATTAGCCCTGGGGGCAAGATTATATTCACGTTACGCGGCCAGCGTTTGGACATTAACCAATGCTGTGGGTTTTATACATACGCTGTACAACTGATATATGTGTAATCAATACAGTATACCTTTTCGTACCCGTTTGGTCCAAAAAATGTCCAGATTAACGTTTACCGATTGGTTCACGCCATACAACATTACAAATCATTTTTGTCTCTTATTCAAAGTTATAAACTTTTTCTTTAAAGGGGAGGGGGGCTTCTAATTTGCAGGAACTTATTTTTTTAAAGATTTTTGCCCAAATAGGCTTTGTATACGCTACATATTCACACAAATGGGTTACAGTTACATATTCACAAAACACAAGATTTATCAGGAAATTATTTCATACAATAGAATCACTTAAAATATCAGTTAGTTTTAGCAACAATCAGAACTTTTGTCCGATTTGTACTTGTTTTTTTCGAGTTTTATTCGATTATGTTTGACATTGACACAAGTTTTATGTTATTTAAACTGAGTTCATCCCGTGATTTCAATCACTCCATCGCCTTCTTGGTTAATATCGGCGTTGTATTTCACCGCTAAATCCGATGAGCGATTTATGGAAGCTCGCAATGAGGATATCTTTGCCCCCACAAATTTCTTTGCATTAGACAATTGATCTTCAATTGCCTTTGAGTAAAGCAAGGGATTGAGGGCGCTGTTGATTGGAAGCAACAGACAAGCACTCAACACGTAAGCATCCGGTGGCATTTTGATTCCTCCAACACTCAAGTATCCCATGATACAAATCGGAATCCAGCAACAGAAGTCGGTCAAAATCAACCTCGAGATTCGCTTCTGCATCTTAGAGCTGACATCAGTGCTTCTGGATCCTTTCATGCGGTTGCTCTGTTTGGGGGGGGGGGGGGGGGGGGGGGGGGGGGGGGGGGGGGGGGGGGGGGGGGGGGGGGGGGATGAACATAAGGAAGTTAATTGTGATGATAAATGTTGAATATTCCCAAGCAAATTCACTGGATTTGGCAAACAAACGTGGCATACAGACACTGGTTTCTCCATAATATCCAAACTCTCCCTGAACAGGACTACGTGGAAAGGCCTTATTGATTGTTTGTTTTACTTCGTTCCAGCTTTCAGGCTTCACATTGGTAATTCTTTCTGCAAGTTGAGACATGTTCTGCCTGGAAACAAAATCACTTCCAAAGAAGTAATTTGGAAACCAAACATCAGTTACAAAATATCCAGAAATAACATTCAGCAAAGGAATGGTTGCCAATAGAATGGATGAAATCCAGCAAAATAGTTCAGCAAGTAAAACTCTTCTCACACCAACACTTTGAACTGTAAATGGTTTATAGGCTGACACAAGACGAAAAGTAGTCATAGCTGTCATAGTAAAGGCAGAAGCTTCTGTAGAAAGAACTGAAAGCGCTCCTAGTGCTGAGCACAAACTACTTGATCTCCATTCCTTATCAAACAAACAATACGAGCCAGAAAATCGAGTTCCTTGCACTATGACAACAAGCAGATAAATGCCCATGAAAAAATCAGAAACACTCAGATTTAGAATAAAAACGCTGGTGTTTATAAAAACGTTTTTGTCCTTTTTGACTTTTTGTAGGCTGCGGATAGTCGCAACAAACACAAACGAATTTCCTCCCAATGCTAGCAGTGCCATTATCCAGAAAATTGCCCGATAAAAAGAATTTGAAATCATTTCGTTGACATCTGCAAATGGATTTTCGACCAAGTTTACACATTCGTCACTTCCGTCCGAACAATCACGAATTCCATTGTGCACCAATTTTAAGTCAATCGACAAAGGCTCCTTGTTTGTGCAATAAAAACGTTTCTTTTCACAACGACATCTGCTTTCATCAGATTCATTGTCACAATCATAAATTCCATCACAAACGGTTTTTCTATCAATAGAATTTACCCCCTTACTTTTGCAGTAATATCTAGCACTGCGACAACGATCCAATAATTCGTCTGAACCATCGTAACAATCGACTTTTCCATCGCAAACCTCATTTGATTTTAGGACAAACTTCGTATTCGAAAAACATTTAAAAGTGTTCTGACAGTACAGTTCACCAGCAAGTCCAAGGTTGTCAAGATGATTTCCGTCACACAGCGAATTTAACAAGTCCTGTGGTTTGTGTCCTTGTTTCAGGCGGTATTGGAATCTATCTCTTAAATGTACATTGTCAGTTTCAGCACATTTAAATATTTCATCGAGATTTTTTCCATTTTCTGGTAAACATTGGTTTCGTCTTGAGTGCGTAGAAAAGGAACAAGACTTGGTGTTAATTTTATGAGAACAGTGAACGCTTGTATTGCATAAAGTCCCTTCCTGGGAAATGCAAGTGGAACTATTGTAACAATGCATTTCATTTGGGGGACAATCTCCTCTTATTTTACTACACAAACTCTGATTTGGACATAAACATTCATCTGACATGTCAAAGCAATCCACTATTCCGTCACAAACTTGTTTGGGTGAGATGATTAACTTTTTATCCAAGCATTGAAAACATCGGAACTGTCCGTTGACAAAACAAAGATCAGATTTATCAGAACATTGAGCCTGTGAATCGTAGACGTTGGCTTGAGGCAAAACACAAACACCCTTTCTCGATGATCCAGAACATTTAAATCCTAACTCGTCGATTATTTCGTCGCTTTTGTCATTGCAATCACTGACCGAATTACCAACTTCGTCGCAAAAGTGATTGTACAAGATAACTTGTTGATTTTTGCAAATAAACAGATTGTGACAAAATTCAGAAGAATTTGCACATTGGGCGGTTACACAGATCACTTTCTCGGGAGCGCAACTGTTGATGTCATCAGCGCAAGAACGTTGAATAACTGAATTGCACACTGCTGGAACCGTCGAATGCACGAAATGCCTGGCAAGTTGTTCACTCTTACAAGTTATAGCAAGCATGGAGCAAGATTTGCATGTGATATTATGGGATGTACAAAGTTTGTCACTACCTTCAAAACAATCTTCAATGTCGTCACCAATCCAGTCAAAAGGTATGCATCTACCAGTAGATGGGCAATGTTGGTTACCAGGATCACATGGACATCTTGCATAAACTCCAGAGCAGTTACATGTGTAATGTGTCTCGTCACTACCATCAATACAGTCACGCTTTCCATCACACAACATAGAACGGTCAATACAACTTCCCTCTACTCCAACACATCGTTTTGTTCCAACACAGGCACATTGAAATTTATTAGCTGGACAAGTGCAATTTTCTTCGTCGCTCCTGTCTTCACAGTGTTTTACACCATCACATTGCAACACTTTAGGAAACAAACCACTCGTAGTACAATTGTGTTTGTCGAGACAATTGCATTGGAACTTATCAGCTGAATACGTGCAGTTTATTTCATCACTCCAATCTCCACAGTCATTACTTCCATCACACTGTTTATGTTTGCTAATGCAACCATCGTCAATAGAAGGGTTGCAGTTGTTTGTTTTGTAACAAGCACATTCAAAACTGTAATCAAGATTGCAATTAGTGCAATTAACTTCATCGCTCCAATCTCCGCAGTCGTTATGTCCATTACACAAGCGTGATTTTCCAATGCAATTATTTTTGACGCAGTTGTTGGTTTTGTAACAATCGCATTCGAACTTGGTGTCCGGACAAGTGCAATTAGCTTCATCACTCCAATCTCCACAGTCATTCCGTCCATTACACTTGTCAGTTTTGCCAATGCAACTACGTATAACTGTACAGTTTCTATTTTGGTAACAAGGACATTCAATCTTGTAAGCAGAACATGTGCAATTAACTTCATCGCTCCAGTCACCACAGTCATTGTGACCATTGCACTGTTGTTTTTTCTTAACGCAGCCACTCGGGGAGAATGTACAGTTGTTGGTTTTGTGACAGTCGCACTCAAATTTATCAGTTCCGCATGCGCAGTTAATTTCATCACTGCCATCTAAGCAATCAACTCGTTCGTTACATCGCAAACTCTTCTTAATACATCCAAACCCACTTTTACAAGTAGTGTTGAAGCAATCACACTGAAATCTTCTTTCGGGACAAATATCACTTAACTCGTCGCTCCAATCACCACAGTTGTTACGACGATTGCTAACTTTCCGCATTAGTATACATCCTGGTTTATCGCCACACCGACCGAACTTTTGACAAGCACATTCAAACATTGAAGGAGGGCAGGTACAGTTGGGAGAAAGATATGGTTCCTCGCACACCGAGAGATTTTCCTGTGCTGCAAATGTTTAGGCGGTCAATTTTCGAAACATAATTTAACGAGCAAATCAAAAGACAAATTTTAGGCAGTATCTAACTTCTCAAAATTTATTTCTATGAGTTGTAACTTTAAAAGCGGCAAAATATCACATATTTCTATACTGGTTGATTACGAAAGACACAGATTTTCCATCTACTCGATAAACAAGCCTTTGATAATCCAGTCTTGCAAACAAGGTTTTAAATTATAGCGTTGAAGCTTCTTCGCACTTTTCTTAATGTTAAACAAGACTAGAATAAAGTTAGTTTCCTGTGATTTATTGAAGGGTAGGGCTACCAACGTATGCACTCACACCAGACAAAACTTTGTAACTGATAGCTGGTCTAATGGCATAGGCGCGGGTATTTAGACATAAACAAGGGTGTAAACTAAGGTTTCGGGTTGATTTTAATGTTACAGTTTTATTTAAAAACATCACCTCAAACCAAATTTCCCCGAAACCGTCAACATTTTTTTAATAATTTTTCTTATACATAGGAGCCAGCGACCGGCATTTTCAAGTTTTTATTTGATGTGCGTTGTCGAAAAATAATAATTGTGTCATATAATTGTTTTTTTTTTGGGGGGGGGGGGGAGG